>VCRD01000457.1:151515-190174 GCA_006783055.1 Trinorchestia longiramus
ACTGGGTGTCCCAGCAGTAAGTGTACAGTATATACTGGGTGTCCCAGCAGTACGTGTACAGTATATACTGGGTGTCCCAGCAGTACGTGTACAGTATATACTGGGTGTCCCAGCAGTACGTGTACAGTATATACTGGGTGTCCCAGTTGTACGTGTACAGTATATACTGGGTGTCCCAGCAGTACGTGTACAGTATATACAGTGTCCCAACAGTACGTGTACAGTACAGTAAGATATTACAATTCTTTTTAGTCACTATTATCACAAAATCAAGTAAAATTGAAACATTTTAAGTCAAAGCGAGCTTAAGTCGAAATAAATTCCTAATTTTATAAAAGGAAAGTTCCACAGGTCTCCACAAAATCGCTACAGGAAACAATTTTCTTATCGCAACCATAACATAACGGTCTTCCAGTGGGCATTAAAAGACCTGAAATGGGCAAGCCTTTTTCAAATAATTTTCCGACGGCATGTCATTTATTTAAATTAGTATTTCAGTGAACTAATTCAATACTTGACGGTCTTGTTAACACGTGACGTTCCCGCCAGATTTTCAATCTTGCCAGACAAATTGGATATGTCATGATTTCGTCGAGTAGATTTGCATGTGAAATTCTCTTTTTCCGCCTCTGAAATGTTGATCACATTTGCGAGCGCATTATGCGAAACCTTTTGTGCATGGATTACCTTTGCTCTCATATGGTCAAAATCGCATAAATACGGTTTGCTCCTCATGATTATTTTCAATGTATCAAAACTACAGTTATAGTTTCTACCGAAATGTACCCGCTGCTACGATCGCTAGTTATAATTACTGGGAACAGACATATTACTTCGTTCCTGATAAGTTAATTATGACAGAAATAATTCATAATTGCTTGAGACTTCCAGGTCTGGTTCGTTCCGTCCTACGTATGATACAGCGCGCCAAACTCACGGTGCGTCGGAACTTCTGACTAAAAAACGTATGATATTTTAAGCAATTTGAAGTAAGTTAGAACTGTCATCAACCCAGAAGATGGAACATGGAGTATAGGAAATGAACAAACCCAACGACCACCTAATTCATGCAGTCAAAGTTTTTTATAATCAAATCAAATCAAATCAAACATGGGTCTCTATCCAAACCGCTGAAATTTTACGCTGCAGTGAATCCTATTAGGTTGATTATTTCCTTATTTTGTTTTCTGTTTGATATCTTATAGCTTTATACTTATGAATAGTATTCTAAAATTATGCGTTCTTATACATTCTTGGGTAAGTTAGGGTGCGCATATTAACGTGTTAGTGTTATGGAACACTCTGTAAGCGATGTCATTATTTTGATGGAATTTGAGACGCAGAGAAAAATTAGTGAAACGTTTCTGTCATTTTAAAACTGTTTACCTCTATTTCGATGTTCCTCTAAAATTGTTCATCGCTATTTACGATTTTCTTTTAAAATTGCTTACCTATATTAACAATGTTCCTCAAGAAGTGTTTACCTCGAAGGTTTACATCACTACAAATTTGAATGTCTTGAAATTGATTCAAAATGCTCACTGGTGTTAAAAGGAAAATTAAAAAGAGAATTAAAAGGAAATATGCTACGAGGTTAAAATAATAACCACCTTACATGTCTAAATTGAGTTTCCCAGGATAAGACCAATAATTTTGCTGTTACTAAGTTCAACATATAAAGTTTTAGAAAGAATATTCGTAGATTTGCTCTCTGTTTGCTGCTTAACCTGTTTTCATTATTAGATAATATTGATGCAAACATTGATCATCTCAATGCACAGAATTCAAAAAATATTCATTAATTTCTTGTTATATTTCGGGACATAATATTTTGTGAAAATATGGCTTTTGATTTAAAATGCGAGCAAATCCTGCAACGTTTATTTCTAGGCTGCTTAGAATTAGAAATCATTGTCATTTTCGCGAACCAAACTCAATTACATTTTTATGGATGAAAATAAGTAAACCTCACAAGAGCATGACTACAATGTAATAATACACAAGCCGAGCTCTTGTCTCCGTTTTTGCACTCAAAGTAGAGGTTAATTTTTCGTCAATTTAAACAAATATCTGTTTCAGCGTTACATTTTTTCGGCTAGAAACTATCTCTGACCTACCAAATTGAATGCAAATTTCATTTCCTACCACGGATGTGGTAATCCGATTTTATTTTTTATTTTTGTTACACCTCGCGTTTTCTTTGCCTTAATATCACACAGAAAAATTCCTCCAAGAAGGTCAGGAAAAATGCGTCCGGACTGAGTCATGATCGATGATTTAAAATGATGATGTCGGGAACATAGGAAAGTGCAGATGACCACGCATGAAGTTTAACGAAATATTGTTCTATAGTATAACGTCAACTTGGGGACACGCAAAATTTATCTTTGTGCTCTGCAAATTTGACAAGAAAATGAAGACTGAAAAATTTAATGAAAAATAAAATTTTACACTTTTTTGTTCATTTTTTTAGCTAGACTTCCATGAAATGTAACTTTGGTTTTGATTAAGTTCAAATAAAGTTGTTAAAATAACCATCAGAATTAGTAATCTCTAGTGATTGAATTCTGAAATACGTGACTTGTTCGGTAAGAAAGCTCTTGTTTGCACTAAATACGATGGCTAGTTTTGCAGCAATATTATTTCAGCTATGAAAGAAGCAACAACATTTCAGCCTTGAACGAAACATGTGAACCATTATTAGACGCTATGGGGCAACCACACTAGAACATTGGGGAAATTATTTACTTGGAATGCTATCCAATGCAACATGATTGGATGTCCCTCTAAATTTCCTACACCATTCAAGGTGCAGAACTGATATCCCTTCATCCTCCAGAGGATAGAAATGCAACTGGTTCCTGTTTGCTTGCGACATAATTCCGTACGTTGAAAATACTGCCACTATATTGTAATTATATGAATGCAGACTGCCATTAATGTGAAGTATGATCTGCAATGTCTACGCTCGTTCTCGTTTTTCAACTAGAACTGCTCAAAAGTATTGAAAAATTTTGTTCAATGAGAGACCAGTTCCCTCATAACATATTTACGCTTACTTGCTTACAGCGACGTATTTGTTTTAGGTAGTATACTGGTGAGAAAAGCAGACCTTTGAGTGGACTCTATTTGTCAGTAATCGAGTGGTCAATTCTGGACCAATGCTTCAGTATTTCAAGAGTATTGGTACCAATTTAAGGATGAAACATCAGCTAAGCGTTTGCATCTCAGTAGAGGAACAGAGAATGACTCAGACTTGACGGCGGCTCATTGACTTCCCAATCCGAACGCGTTGACAGTCGATGGGACATTTTGAAGTCCATGGATAGTTGTCACGACCAGCACTGAAATTTTGTTGCCTGTGAGATTTCAGACCTGTTTTCCCAAAATGCAAGCTAGGTGCACAAATAATTTACAAATAATCTATTAGGAAACTTATCAGCACTTGACGCAAACCATTCGATCATTAAACACCTTCTAAGGAAAATTATACGCTTACCCATGAGAACATAATGTCTATTTATGTAATTACAAGCCAACAATCAGATCAGAAACTTTGAATCCAGAGATGATCGTTCGAGTTTTCTAAATTTTCCTTGTTGAAAGGTTTAATTTGGAATTTTCTTCAGATATTACAATTTTATGTAAAAATCTAAGGTCAAACTAGTTGCTATTTTCTTTTTGTTCAGAGATTTTATCACACTTTTAAAGGCAAAAATTGTAACTCTATTTTCATTCTTCTTCTTCCCGACAATTTTTCCCTACATTTGAAGGGCAAAAACGATTACTCAGCTAAGTGCTGCGTAATTGTTGTCGGTTGGCCGAGTTCATGTTTTTGCCCGTCATTTAGAAGTAGATCTCGTTAGTCGAAGTTGTTTGAAGTGTGTGACTGACGAGTGCTTAAAAGTCACTTTATGAACTTAAGTTGCGTCACACAAAGGCAGCTTGCTGACAAGACGAGTAGTTTGGCATTTTTAAAGTTAAATTTTTTCTGATGAAGTTAAAACAAAGCGTCTGTAGACCTGAGCAAGATTGTTTAGAGGAGATTGAGAACAAACCTAAAAAGAATAGATGGAAACATATCAAGAGGCGAAGAAACTATAATTACGTCATATACTACAAATAAAGAACACCGTCAAACCACGAGACCCGCACAGCAAACAAAGATATTATAATACCACTTCGTAGACCAGGCGGGCCCAGCTGCGATGAAGGTTCAGCCTCCTGCAACAGAAGTTGAGGAGTGCGATGTAGAGAACAGAGCAGCAGTGAGAAGACGAGGATACAAGATTATGCAGCGAGAACATGAAATAAATAACAGAATAAGTACAACTGAAGATAACCAAGGAACTGCAATGTATCAAAACCCAGCATGCAACAACGGTAATGGCCATCCACCCAAGGTAACTTCTGCACTCAGAAGGTCAGAAATGACGTCATGCATTCAATGAAATGTCCAAAAAAAATAGTGGAAGGAAGGTGATCAGGTAGAGGAGAATTTTGAAAGCTTTAGTTTATGTCTAATTAAAAATTCGAGAGCGAGAAAAAAAATAATATTAAGGGTTGATGAAAAGCTCTTAACCCATCCAAAATTTCTACAAGTTTTACATTTTGAAGTAATTTTATGTATATATATATTTATATATATATATATATATATATATATATATATATATATATATATATATATATATATATTTATAAAAACTTAGTGTTGATCCTTTTATTCCAACAAGCAGTACCTTTTATTGCAGTATGTAATTCAAGTATCAGTCCCTTTATTTGAAAAAAGTACAGGTCAATTCAAAACCTGGTCACCTTAAAGAACTTATACATATATATGACAAAATAATGAAAAAGAGACTCAGGTATGTAAATCTGAAACAGCATGAAGCATAATAGCAGCATGTAGTTAAAGAAATATTTCAATGTATAGGGCAGATTTTAACATGGAAACTCGCCTCACTGGAAGATGAATCTAATGTTCAATTTCCACTCGTCAAAATGTACAGGAGCGACAGCCTGTCAGCAATACAGGAATGGCTCGCCTTAGTAAAAACCTGAGAACTAACCATCTTGCCTTTCACGCGAGCGAACGCAGTAACAAATAACAGCAAGAGGGAAAGCAGCCACCAGACTCTACGGAAAGCTTCAGCACAAAATGCTGCGATAAGAACATGTGAAAGAAATTTCCCAAAAATTATTTTTCCACTCAGATCCAATGATATGTGATCGATAGATACCAGAGATTCATTTCTATGGTACAGCCCTGAGGAAGAATAACTAAAATTTTATTTCCCTTTTCAAGTATTAATCTGCTTCAGATACAGCATAACTGAAATGAAATCGACTCCGTGATAGTTTAGTTCGACCGAACGGTAGTATTGATAGATGAAGTATTGATAGATGTTTGGTGTGCACCATGGTTATAGAAATTCAGTTAAAATTTTCAGTTATATGCACCATCTTGGGAACGACAGAATTTCTTGTGAGTTAGTACCAGCAGTGGCATTGAAGATAGAAGCGTCTGGCACAGCAAGCCAGTCTCAGTGCCCTGGTCGCCACATCTAGGAAATACGTTGATTTTCATGATAAATCACCGCTCTGCAGGGGATGGATTGGATGAGCTGATTGAATCTAGTTGCAGCACAAAGCGATTTCACGTTGGATGCTCGATAAAGAGGATGGTAAATCAGAACTGCAGGGGATGTTCCGAAAATGGGTTTAGATCGACCGACCTGAGGACGTTAGTGTTCGGGTACAGCGCCCCTAACCAAGTTTGGGACTGCGGCATCGATGCCAAAACGGGTTACAGGAGGCACAGGCTTGCACAGCGGAGAGAAGGGAGGAGAAAGACACCGAACAATTTCAAGAAGACTTGAATATGAGTGTCAGGGCTCCTTCGAGCTACGGAAAAAATTCATGCAGTTGACAGTGGTAAAAACAAATAGTTGAGGAAATTAGTTAATCTATCACGGAAAAGAATGCCAGGTTGCGAAGGGTATAAAATGTCATTGGTTGTTAAACTCATTTCAAACAGAAAAGATAATACATTTGGCTGGAAAATTCGTTGTTTCCTGCATCTGTAATCCATACCTAATTCCAAACAACGTTATGAGGAACTAATTTATTTTCCTTAAAATCAAATAAAATGATAATCTTTTGCAGCACGTCGTAAAATAACTTCATGATTTGTATTCAAAAAGGAGGTACAGGTTTCAATAAAATAACTTTAGTCAATGACTCTCTTTTAAAATGTAATTCCTTATGGAACACATTTTTCTGTTCCTATAAAGTAAGCGCATTCACTCACTCTTTCAATACGACACGATCACTTTCCCACAGTACTGTCTTTGTCCTAAATTAATAAACATACACAAAGTAATTTGTATTTATAAAGCAAAAAGTGTCCTCACTGTTACTTAATTACAGTAAAGTCAGTGTTAAAAAAATGTTTCATGCTTATACCTTCATATCAAGAACCCAATTATAGAATTCAATTGCTTTCCAGTGCACTTTATGACCTGTTTCCATTCAAGCCTCACGCAACGATCCTCTTCGGCAGGTATTCTTTTGTGTCAACAGTGAAAGAAGGCGCTTCTCTGCCATGCTTTACAACGTGAAATATTATTTTTTATGATGTATTTTTCAAAAGTTTTGTGGCATGGAAGTATGAACACAGAAATGAATTATACTTCAGGTATATTTACGTTTACAAATTTGCATTGTTTTTTCAACGTCATCATACTATTTTTGTAAGAAAGACGAATTTTACTTTTATTTCTTGTTCATAACACATAATGCCTCAAACTGCCCGCTCCCATCCTCAACTAAATGCAAGTTGGAAGCCTTTATTTACTTGATTTAAATGCTTTTAAGACCTATGTACATTCGAAAGCCAATGAAATCCTGCGAGCTTGTGCTGGTAATATGTATCGAGTTTGTCTTTCTGTTATCTGTTTGCTCAAGTCTGAGTACACCTGAAGGATAGCAAATCTTAGTAAACTGCTTACGCTTTCCAGAATCACTCCTCCATTTGTTGAGGTGTACATTTTCGTTGGAACTTTTGATCCAGCAACACGCTCGTAAACTCAAATACGAGAGAAATGTGAACTTTATCATCAAACATTACAATAATGCTTTTGGATTCTCGAGTCAATTTCAGCGCGATCATTCTTGAAAAATTGAGTATACTAGCGACATTGATTTCTTCTATTATTGAGAGATGAGAAAGCATTTTAAACTGCAGAAATTTATCATCTTGAGTTGTCTTCCATTTTCAGCATTGTGTGTGCAAAGGAATTACGTAAATATGATTTAAAATTTACTGTTGAGCAGTTTCTCCCAAACGTTTGTGCTATGCTCACTTGAAATAAAGGTATTAAAGGTTGAGCCACACTATACTTGTTTGAAATACTGGTATTAAAATTTGGGATACATTGCACTCGTTTGAAATAAAGGTATTAATGTTTGTATGTTGAGTAAAAAGAACATCTATCTTAGACAAAAGCGGTCGCCCAAGAGCTTCGTTTGTAATTTTTAAAAATTTTCTGGGTAGGATAGATCTGTAGATCTATGATAGAAGTTTTCGATAGTACGTACACACATATTTTTTCCAAGACATTATATTTTCAAGTTATTCCACTTAATTGTCTGATATGTATCACAATTTGGTTCTGAGAAAATTTCCTAATTTAAATTGCTTCCAACGCCAATATCGATTGCCTAAATTCACGATTAGGAAATTCTGGTTAAACAGCAATCATTTTTAGTGATAGAACGTTAAATTGCTAACTTATCTTCACCGAAACGAAACATTATTCTAAAAGTAAACCCTTTTTCTATTTCAAAAATTAATTTCACAAAATCCCTTGAAACCCGAAATGCGCCTCCATTTCGTAAATGACAAGACTCTGCTCCCTCATATCGTGCCTAGGACGACGCCATGGAGACTTAGCTGCAGATAATTATGCTATTTGTTGCAGTCAAGCTCGCAAACAGCGTTCGTGGGTCGCTTGTGTACTTCATACAGGAGCCCTCATGGCTGATGAGAGAAGGAGGTCTGCTCTGTCGCTGTATGCGTTCATCAAACATTTCTAATAGACGGTCCTGAGGGCCCGCATTCGACAGCAGTGCTCCCTCTCACCCTCTCTCTCTCTCTCTCTCTCTCTCTCTCTCTCTCTCTCTCCCTCTCTCTCTTTCTCTCTCTCTCTCTCCCTCCCTCTCTTTTTTTCTTTCAACGTTTGCTTCCACAAACTGAGGCTTGATTGTTGCTCTCTGGATCTTGATCTTCTGCTACAATTTCCACCTCGACTCAAAGGATGCAAGGGATGTTCTATTTAACTCATGATGTACTAAATTTGTTTCGTCCCCTCATACATCGGACTTGATCTTCCAGAACGCACCTGGTATATAGTGGAGGATATTCACTGCTTTTCCAAGCGTTTCTGCCCCAGAAATATTGTCAGCAAAATTAGAATACTCTACCCCAGCAATATTGTCTGCAAAATTAGAATAGACCTAACAATATTGTCAAGAGTCTCTGCCAAGTTGCATCAAGATAACATGCAACAGAAGACTTGTTCCAAGAGGTTCAGTTATGTTCAACTTGCTATGAGGATCAGCCCGCTACTATGACCTCGGCAATAGAGGATCAGTTCGATGCTACAAATTGAGCCATAGCAGAACAGGACTTAACTGTTGTGTGTGACCTCAGTCCTTGAGGGCTAACCGGCTGGATTGAATTCATCCCAAGAGTTCCAACCCACTAACTGCGAACTCGATTATAATTAAGCAGCCAGCCTCTGTGTGAACTGGGGCGTTGAATGGAAGTTTTTGCTATGAACTCTGCTTCAGAGGGACAGCCAGATGCTGTGGGAATGCTGACCTAAAGAAACTCTTCTCTGCTGTGAGAACGTGGTCCTAGAGAAGCAGTTATCTACTGTGTGCACCTATCTCTAAGAATTTAGCTCGCTCCTACGAATTCTACTCTAGAGTAACCCACTATTGAGAACTTGCCTCTAAAGGAGTAGCCCACCATCGAGAACTTGCCTCTAGAGGAGTAGCCCACTATTGAGAACTTGGACTTAGAGGAGTAGCCCGCTACTGAGGACTTGCCTCTATAGGAGTAGCCCGCTACTGAGAGCTTCACCTTGGAGGAGTAGCCCGCTACTGAGAACTTGGACTTAGAGGAGTAGCCCGCTACTGAGAACTAGACCCTAGAGAAGTAGCCCGCTACTGAGAACTTGGACTTAGAGGAGTAGCCCGCTATTGAGAACTTGGACTTAGAGGAGTAGCCCGCTACTAAGAACTTGGACTTAGAGGAGTAGCCCGCTATTGAGAACTTGGACTTAGAGGAGTAGCCCGCTATTGAGAACTTGGACTTAGAGGAGTAGCCCGCTATTAATAACTCATCCTTTGGAGAGCAGGGATTTCTATGCACTCATACATAAAGAGTACTCTAGAATTAGATGCGCATGAAGGAAGCAAGTGAAACACAGCCTGGAAAAATTGTGTTCTAGCTGGTTTTTGAGAGGATGAATCAAGAATCTCATTTGAGAATTGTTTTCACAACATTTCATGACTTGATTTGTGAAAGCTTGATTTAAGCTTGCAGAACATGTGTCGACTTGTCATGGTCATTCTAACAGAAATTTTTCGACAAATTTTTTGATAGCATACTTTGGAAACAATGTTCCAGGACCTACACAACGGCTAAGAGTTTCAGCTGGAAAAGTTTTATTTTTGATTTCTAAGTTACTTTACTTTGTCTTGCATTGTTGCGGGAACGCCATCATTAATTTTTTCCTCTTGTTTTGTTTATATCCTTAGCAACTTGCACTATCAAGGCAGTGAAATTTATGCAAACTTGGATTTCAAGTTATATCAATCTTTCTAAAATAAAAATAAGTTCCATTGGTTCCCTGAGCTCCGACTTACAAATAAACCGAGAAGGAAGAGACATAGCTCACTGAAGAGAAACATCTGAACTCTTATTCGTATTTTCTTCTATCCTCAACGGGAACTGAATTCGTTGATGTACCAGAAGAGCTCAGAAGGAGACCATGTGTCTTCTATTCTTGAGAACAGCGGCAAGCGACAGCGCTAAATTTATTCCTATATTAATGACCTCCAGCGGGGCTTTTCTATAATGGCATTCTTTCCGTGGGAATTTCTTATTGCAGTTAGCAGTAGAGGAGGAGTTGCTGCAGAAGATACGTACTATGTATATGTCGAGGAGGAATGACTGCAAAAGATACGTACTATGTATTAGAGGAAGAATTGCTGCAAAATATACGTGTTATGTACTAGAGAAAGAATTGCTGCAAAATATACGTGTTATGTACTAGAGAAAGAATTGCTGCAAAATATACGTGTTATGTACTAGAGAAAGAACTGCGGCACAATATACGTGTTATGTACTAGAGGAGAAATAGCTGCAACAGTTGTGTACCATCAGCACTGACAAATAAAATGAGTGCATAAATGACACTTAAAGACAGGCATAAATGAGCATTTCTATGAACTATAAAAATTTATAATAAATACGTTTCGAGCTGCTGGTATTCAACCGGAAATTTTCTCTATACTCAGTTAGCAAAGGAAACTCAATATTAATCTTTACTGAAGGAATTACTTACATGATTGTAGAATTTGTAATTATCTGCTAGCATTCTAAAATTCGACATTGACTGTTCTGTAGGCAGAAAATGATGTGTATGATGTATCTATTGTCAATTGGTATTTGCTTATAAGCATGCATGGACTTAACTGATGTACACTTAGTAAAACCTACCCGAGGTCAACAGTTAGTAGACCATGTTTCTAGCACCATCAGATGGTGGACTTCCTCAATCAAATAGCAGTTGCAAGAATGTGTGAGCGAATGTACTGAAAAATTCCCAAGACGGTATGAACCAACATGAAAAATACTAGGAAACTTTTGTACAGAATTATTGGCATTTTAATGCAGCCTGCATTCGATGTTAACAGGATGTACACAGTTACATTCAATGTCTACAGGTTATACATAATTGTATTTAATGTTCGTAGGTTATACGTAGTTGTATTTAATGTCCAGAGGTTATACATAGTTGTATTCAATCTCAACAGGTTGTATATTGTTGTATTTAAAATTTACAGATATACATAGTAGTTTTCAATGTTACCATAATATACACAGTCTATGCGTCTAACAAACGCATGAATAGATCGCGTAGAGCATGGGAGTGGTCCATGCCGTCCTCAATTCTGAGATGAAGAGTCACACTCTCACCAGTTTACAGTCACACTCTCACCAGTTTACAGTCACACTCTCACCAGTTTGCAGTCACACTCTCACCAGTTTGCAGTCACACTGACATCAGTTTATAACACGCTTAGTTCGTCCAAGTTCCAGTATGTTTCCTTTATCCATTTCCATTACTCTCGAAAACCTCATATTTCTTGCATGGGTAAAGCAAATTTTTATCGAATTTATGTGAGTAAGCTATGATAATTCTTAAAACAAGTCTATATAAATACCTTGTATAGAACTTCTATGAAGAAATTGAATCCATTTATACTTCTGTTCGTTCTGAATCACAACTTTTCGTTATGTTAGATAATGGGTTAGGGCCAATGTTCTTTCTGTAAAAAAATTCATGTTTTTTCTTGCAGTGAACGGAATAACATGTTAAAAGTTTTGCTCAATTTATTTACGATCAGAACTAAATGTTATCGGGCTTCCTAACAACGCACTAAATCAATCGAAACTACGAAATTCACTCGAATTTTAGGAAAATTTACATTGAAGTTTAACTTTACGAACGAGGAGCGACTTGATTAAACACGCAGCAGGCATGATTTTGAGGCTGAAGCGACGGCCGTTGCGTTATCTCGACGGTGAGGCAGCGTATCAGCCTCACTCTGCCTCCTCGTCTCATGCAAAGCAAGCCTGCCGCTACAAATATGTATGTCTCTCGCTCCTCTCCATGCATATCTTAGGAAGCAGCAGCATCAGCATGCATTCTTTTTCTTGCATAGGATTAGATTGGGAACTGTTCTTACGTTATCAAACGTTCATCCAACACTACCGTCCAGAACACGGCCACATTCTACACTTTCTTCGTGCTTTCCTACTCGTCGAAATAAGTACGGTGAATTATTGTTCCTCGTTGCCAAATTTGTCACACTGACTTTATTCAGCAAATGTGTATTTTATTATTTTGTCCTAGCAAAGAGTCTGGTAAAATACAAACGAGAGTTAACGACAAGTCTCAGTGAAAGAAAAGTTCATTGAAGCGAGAATAGTGGATGTGTGGTTGTGTAAAAATTATTATGGAAATATGCGAATGAAGATGACCGCCATGGACCCGCTGGTGATGTTTAGGTGCGTTGCAGGTGCACGACTTCTTGTCAGCTTTAAAAGATTCCAAATCCATCTCAAATCTGGATTATATAATATAAATATGATATAATATATATTCTTTTACAACCAAAAATGAATGCTGTGCTTTTGGAGTGTCTGTTCAAATTTAAATATCATGGACGTCTTGCTTGACTTCAGTTTTCTCACAGAGTTCACTGCTCGCATCTCCGATGTGATGACTTAGATTATCTCAAGCGTGATCTGCAATTCCTAGCCCCAGGTAACACATAGTACCAATATTACTAGTGATCATTTTAAAAAGCATTATTGTTGCATGGTGACCTGTACCCTTAAGCTTCATAGTGTAGTTCTTTCAGTAGAGCAGTGATAGTGACTGTCGGAACTGAGAGGTCAGAACACACAATTCATATCTGCTTTGATACTGTGCAGAATCTACCATAATACTGTGCTGAAGCTGCTATAACACTACTCGTATTTCTAATTAGGAATAATGGTAAAATATGGGAACAAAAGAAATATTAAACTTTGATCTTCCAAGGTTACTATTCTGCAATGATAATAATTATCAGGCTGAACACGATGGAGCACTGTATATACAAACATAGAATCTCTCGCCAATTAATTTTTCAGATCATAATCATAGAAAGGAATGAATACTTTCACCGGCTATTGAGAATTTGAATTTGCATTATTTTAGATTTACTTCACTTCTTTACCAAGAACAATATGCTTAATAATTTTCTTTCATTCCAAAGTGACGACGATAGGCAAAAGTTCTTGGTAATCATTTTATAAAGTTATGCTCATGAACTTTTACATTCAACGGTCAAATGAATTATATTTTCTGCGACTAGGAGAGGCGGATAATGAAAAAATATTCGTGATGAGCAATGAGCAATGTCATCAGACAATAAAAAGTTGTAGCAAACAGTGAGCTGCTCTTCGTATTTTCAATAAGTGATAACCCAGACCCGTACATGAAGTGGCTCCTTATTTCCTTCCGGTGATAACCCAGACCCGTACATGAAAAAGCTCCGTATTTCCATTAAGAGATAGCCCAGACCCGTATATGAAGTGGCTCCGTATTTCCTTCAGGTGATAACCTAGACCCGTACATGAAAAAGCTTCGTATTTCCATTAAGAGATAGCCCAGACCCGTATATGAAGTGGCTCAAACCAGGGCTTGGCTCAATTTCAAGCCATTTGCTGTGACATTGAGCCCGAGGGCAAACTTATTGCTCCCAAACCACGGATCCCAGACTCCATGAGATAGACGGATGGGAGGAATTTATCCTCGTAGGAACCCAGATTTTTTCTGCATCTTTTCTTAGCCTCAAGAGTTTCTTCTTGGCCTTTTTTGGCGGAAACCACAGAGTCCTGGCAATTCGGAGTCCTTCTCTCGTGATGTAAGGATCCAAAAACGCTGCCCAGGAAAGATATAAATGACCGCACAGCGGTGGGGAGAGACAATTAGACTCCGGAAAGACTTTCAGATTTCAAAGAGCGAGGCAAATTAGGGCAGAGCTCAGTGCAGAGCGATTGTCTCGGTCGTCTTGAATAATCTTCTCGAGATCATCTCCAGAACTCCGGAAAATTCATCCTCCGGGATTATATCAAGGACGAGACGCAAAGCGGATGCTAAATTGGTACTCCATACTTATTTCTTGTCTATAATTTGTATGGCTTGCTAATCTAGCATTTCTTTCAGTGAAATTTCCAAACAAACTAAAAGTGAATCACTCTAAAATACGTTTTAAATTAAAAAATGTTGATTAATTTCCTTCTTTGAATTGACCATTTTCTGTGTTTGACTGCACTCATTTTCTTCCCATAATCTATAGAAACTTAACCTTTTATGCTTTCCAAATTGAGAGAGACTTAAACGGTTATCTTTCAGACCAGTGTACAATCTTTAATTATAATAGGATTAGATCAACTGCAAGCTTAGATCAAATCAACATACATTAACTCAGCGTCTACCAAAAACGTTTAGGAATTTTATTCCTGCCTGTAATTTCCGACCTCATAAACTAGACATTGAGTTTCCTAGTTACGACTTACTTTAACTTCGTAAACCCAATTATTCATCCTCAAATCCGAGGGCGAAATTTAACTCAGAGTCTGTTAGCTTTACCAACTCGTCTCGTTAATTTATTATTTAATGTGAAGGTTGATCGCTTGGGACACATGAAGAATAACTCACAAATGAATTTCACACATCCAGTTTTTGCAAAAGAAATCAATCCAAAGGTCAAACTCGACTGTAATCCATGTGTTACGAAATAAAAATCCATACAGTACAAATATTTATGAAAGAATACTTGTTAATTGATACTATACAGTCACATTCTTAACTATTTATTGTTTAAAATCATATCTCAATCCATTTATTGATTGCATTTACTGTAACTCATGCCTTTTCAGTCAAGTTTATGGGTTCTGGAAACTCTAATCAGTTGTTAGCACGAAGAAAATACAATGTTTTTATTGTCATGAAAGTATTCTTCGAAGATCGGTGTGAAGCACTTAGCATAAATCCATCTTTTTAGTTTAGGAATCTGAAGCGTGTGCAAATAATTCAGGAATTAAATTCTTACTTAATGCGTGGCCGGTTCGTTCTTCAATTTCTTCTCTCACAAGAACAACGCTCATACAGTTTTCTTATAGCTTTCGATTCTTACAATAGTATACTAATCACATCATCATCCCCTTGGCAACAGACGTTGTATACAAAATACGATAATTTTTCAGGCCATAAATGGAATAACCTTAAAAAGCTCAAGATATATTTGACGATCAGAAGACCATTGCATCAATTTTATTATTTATTCAATTAAAACTATATTCAAGGCCATTTTGAGTATTCCGAATTGAAACAGTGCATTCATTCATTCATTAAAAAAATTTCTAACGTTCAGATTAAATATGTGGTGACAGTATTCTGTGACCGACATGAGTTTGATACCTCGAGCTATAATTTGGCAGGTTATGCTTCAGCACTTTCTGGGACCCTGCAGCAACACCACTGGAGGCCACGTGGCCTGGAGGCAGACCTCACTTATTAGATGTGAATTTGAAAGTGCAATTTAGGTCCAAGCATATTCCTGTTTCAGTCTTCTCAGCGACAATGTCTTAATTGTGAGAAACACCAAAATATCTGAAGTCCTTGTTAGAACATCTGATGAGTCGTAGTTGAAGTACGGATGTTCAAGTACTTGCTGGTATCAATTCATAGAGCTGAAAATTTGGGATTCTCAAACACGATTTTTACAATAAATAACAGTTAACTTTGGTTATCACACACGGAAAAATGATTAGATACAGGGATGTAATGTACCTTAAAAAATTAATACAGAATTTACCTTTCCCTTGTCCTGTGAGATTTTTCTGTAAACGATATTACAGACAAACCCAAGTAATTCATTTTCAATATGATGTGGTGCCAAAATAAGGGTATAATGTTATTACAGCTATGTCAAAGAGTAGAGGATTTTCAGAGACTGGAGCAGCCACCTCCATGTATCACGCCACATAGTTCATGCATGCGTGTCCAAATACATAACTCCCTCTCAACTTTTGTCACAGGCCTTTCATATTTACCTTTTGACTCTATAAACGGTGTATCTTCAGCACTTGCCTCTGGTGAATACATAACTCACTCATGCACACCGCCGTCTATGCCTATGAGGCAAACTTTGAACTCAAACTGTAACGACAATTTCACACACCACTGTCACAACCCGGCCTCCACCTGAATTTACCAGTATCAGTTGAGATGTGGCCGAATTTTGTTCTCGTTCTATAATTCATTTTGAAAAATAAACAGAAAAATGCAATCGTTTTTCAGGGCGTAGAACTCATAAATAAAACTTTTAGTTTTCTGTGTTGTGTATTTTTCACACGTTATTTTAACCACACTCGCATCTCACAGTACTTCCATAGTGGCGAGGGAATTAACATGACTAAGCTTCATGCAATCATAAGAAGTTCATACAGGCAGGAATTTATCAGCTTAGCTTAGAATTTCCTTTTCTGTATCGTTTATGATGTAAAAAAGCTATAAACATGTTTCTTCACTTGTATCATTTTTGAAAAAAGGAATCACACAGCCCCGTACATGTCTATGTTGCGTATTGTGTGGATGTATTCAATGTTTACCTACGCGGGGAAAGCTTTTAGAGAGTACTTCGATTCCCTGGGTGCATATGTGTCTGCACAACTTCATTCCTACAACAATGCAAAGTTCAGCTATTCTGCTGCAAAAAATGGGACTTTAGTAAAGTATTTCTTATCTTGAGATTCTCAAAGCGACCGAGTGTTCAACTTGAATAAAATTATCTTCTTATCAGATTGGATCCCCGCATCGAGGGACAGTGAACAAAATCCTTTCAAGCGAGAAACTTCCCAGTGTCGGCGTCTCCTTGCTCTGGCTCAAATAATATTAATATTCTTTTCAAAAACGAGTGAGTTTTTCGCCTGCTTCCTATTTTGAGACTCTCTGCTTTATTTTTTTCAATTGAGTTGGAACTAGTTAAGTGGATGAACTCTAGAATTTCATTGGGTTGAGAAATTTTTAAAATTATTATGTATGTCTTATCTGAAACTTTAAGATGCTGCAAGTAATAATGTGTTTTTGAAGCTGAGCTTTAATTCGATATCTTTTAAATCGTCTATACAAGTGTTTCCTGACATCTATGAGGTGTCTAATTTCTTGCAAAAACAATAGAAGGTTATTGGTTGGCTTTTACCGCTTTGTTACAAAATAATTTTCAGTAGCTGCTGCAATTTTTCTTTTATCATTAAGAAGCATTTCTAACCGCTTTTGTTCCTTATATTTTCTTTGTGGTCGAAACTACTGAAATCGATTTTCATTAACTCGAAGTTTGTCGTGTTTAGTTTAGGACTGTTTTTTTGTTGTGTCCTAGCATTAGAGTCATGGACTAAAAGTGAATATTTACTCTTGTGGTGACCTATCTTCTTGTCCGTAACTTTTGTATCGTTTATTTTGAGGTTACGATAACTAATCCAAGAATATTATTCTGTCTCGTCGTCTTCATGATATGTGGAGCAGGAAATTTGTGTTTGGTAAACCAATAAGCTTGTTCCCATGCTCAGGGCTTCGTGGTAGTCAGAATACTTCCCAACCACAGTAATAATGATTCAAGCTATATAATTTTCTGAATAAATAAATAGAAACATTTAAAGGCTGTCTTCATTGGAAGACTTCTGTGTTCTAGTCTCATGTATGATAGATTTTAATTGAGACAACGGTATTTTAATTATTAAGGCTCCTACTTCACGATTTAGCTTATTTTGTTTAAATTTTGTGATATTCCACCATTTCAGAAGGGTTCCTTCGGAACCCATTTCAGTTCTTTGTTTTCCTTTGCATTTGGAAAAGAAAATGATAGTTTGCAAAATCGTACCGTACTGTTAATGCTACCAAATCTTTCTTCGAAACTAGAATTATATCATGGATAGCGTCCTTCTCAATTTTTTTCACTGAATTTGAGACGTGCTAATATAATGAGGGCTTCACTACAGTAGCCATACTTTTTCAATAATGCATTTCTACGCTGGAATATAAAAAGTACACTAGATCAGTGTTTCATTTGAGACGTACTTTTTCCGTCGTAGAAGAAAGCAAATTACCAAAAACCAAAGCGTCCTTACAGCACGCAAATAGTTCAATATCCGGGCATAAGCTTCGACGTCAGAATCAGTTGTTTTTAACATCTTCCAAATGACTGTCACCAAAAGTAAAAGTTTTGCATCAGTTCCAGCTTTCGTAAACTTCAACTTTCAGACAGCAGAGACCAATGAGCACCAAAACCTCGAGGAAGTGCAGGTCTCAGTTTTTGGACCCCCCTGATGGCCGCTAGGGCATATGAGAAAGGTTCGCTTATCAGCTTCAATCCATCAAATCCGTATGACCTCATCACGAGCACCTGTAAGGCGAACCTACGCGCGTCCTTCTGTGTGGATGCGCTTCTAGAGGCCATTACAGCCCTAAGTCGACCATATCCATCTCATAGGCCTCATATTCATCTTATAGGTCCGTGCAATAGTTTCTAAGCCGAGCAACTCACCCTCACTGCGCCCTTGTTACCGATATTGGCTGCTGGCTTCCGCTGTGAACCTTAGTGCTTGTCTTCATACGTGGTCAATCATGTTCTAGATACGCGACGTACAATATTTTCAATGACAAATATTAACATTCTAATACAGTTTTTCTTATTTTTAATTGGTTATCTTCAAGAGGTTAAAAGCACTGTTTGTTTGTTACTTGAACTCTAAATGGTAGATTTTTAGAACAGCTACTTTTGATGATAAAAGTATGTTAGTTTTATTACCTTTACCATTTTCTATGTATTTCCAAACGAAACCAATGCAGCTCATTAATTATCTCCTTATTAATTTACGATTTTAGTTTTTCAACTCCAAAAAAAAAAAATTCTACTAATGTTAATAATTCTGTGAACGTTTGCTATGTTATCCCTTTTTGTAACTAATTCGCTAAGAGGTTCATAAGAATCATGTACTACCGAGACAATGGAAAGAACTTCCTTCAACTCGCTATTTTCCTTCCTTAGTTAATTGAATAGTTTATTTATAAATTGGAGATTTTAAAGATTGCTTACAAAGCTCAACTAGATGTGCAGTAATAAATCGTTTTTGATATTACACGACTGTCTCACTTAAGAAAATTCATGTTAAAATCTGAAGCTAAACTTGCTCCCCCAATTCATAAATGTTGATGCTTGGCCATGGGATTTCACTAAGTATAACAGTTTTTGATTCGAAAAGTGGAATTTTTTGACAAGCATGGAGACAGAAAGTCCTGAATTAGTGTTGAGCCACTGATTTGTTAGATCCAGTTATAGTGTTGTCCTGACATACTGTTTCTCGTAGGTTCACAATGTAATCACAATTGTAGTGTGTCATACATGATACATACTCGAGCGTGAGTTTTCTTTTTGACATACGAGTACACTATGGGTAATTTGGTCAAATGAAATTCCTTTGAAAATAGCAAGAATTTTAGCAAATTAAAGTTATATAAAATAAATTAACCATTAAATTTCTTCTCAAAAGTTATTTATCTCGAATATGCCTAGTCTTAAATGACTGTAAATAGAATGTGCGAATGATGAAAAAATTGTAATAAACACATTTTCCGAAGAAAACCATTCTTTAGATCTCATGTTTCTTGCTCCTTTTTATAATAACATAAAACTGATTCAAGATATTTCACGTGAACTAACTATTGATAATAACTAACTGATAACTATACATGTGTCTATGTTCAGTTATCTTTTTGTTAAAAGTTTTTTATATTTTAAATAAAATATCTTTGTAAAAAATAATTCATGGTGCTAAGCGTAAAGCAGTGAATATTTTATACCTCAATCGCTTGTTTTGGAGCCCCGATTCTTCATTTCTATTTCAGTAGACCTCTATCACTCTGAGACCACAGACAATTCCGCCGAGGGCTTGTGAGCACTTCTTTAAATTCGTTTGTTGAACGCTCTTCGCTACAGAACGTGACTTCCAGACCTGCTGATTATTGTAGATTTTGTGAAACTCTATTTTGAAAATAAACGTTAATTTTAAAAAGAGCACCTATTGAAGTTTTCATTCTTATCTTACGTTTAACTCTGCAAAAGAACGTGAGGTCAAGCCGTAGGAACTAAAGTATTTGTAAGATTTTCCTCATAATTGTGTTTCTTACCGGAAGATAAAAATAAGAATCTAGATCAGGGGAGACTTGCATTCAAATCCGTGCGAGTAACCATATAATCGCAAGTTGTGCAAAATAAATATTTTTTTAGAGTTACTATAATATATACAACTTGGCTGATTCAAAATGAGCTACCTCTCACTAATGACTTTCGGAAACGAATTTTCAGGCTATATTTTTCCACAAATGATAACTTCAATAGAGATACAACAGCATCAAAATATCAATCAACAAACTCTTCTTAAAAATAAAGTCATGAAACTCTTTTTAACTTCTCATGTTTGCTGTCACAGTGGTAATGAGATGAGCATTCCAGCTTGCAATGCTGGAAGACACAAATTTTTAATCCCATAACCGCCTTGGTCGGTTTCTGCCTGATTATCGGTTGACGGGATACACGTCCTGCCTGCTGCGACGGCCGACGCTTGGAGTTAAACTTTCATCCAGCTCATCGAAGCGCCCCTACGAGCCTCCACCTGTACTTCAAGTTGCAGGACGGGAACAGACACTGGAAGCATCACCATTATTCTTAATATGTTAGAATTATGGTTTAAATCCAATATTTATGTACTATATACTTAATTGGAAATAAAATTTTCTTTATACGCACAGTTGTGTTTGGTAACTGAAACAATGAGTTTCATTGTTAATTATCTCCAGTGGAAGTGTGAAACTGTTGAAATCCGAATTTAAACCCTGAATCAATCAAAATAAGGTACTACTGAATGAATCCTCTCGTATCTCAGTAGTAAATGGCTTTAATGATAAAGAAGATTAAATTTAACAGATCAAGACTCAGGAAGGAGACGAATAACTACCCAGAAAATACTGCGACAAGTGAATATGTGAATTGCTATTGTCTGTTAGGTTAATAACCACATATGTATAGTGATTTACTTTCTAGGATTGAATTTCTGAGAGGCACTCTGAACTAATTCTCAAAGACCTTATACACGAGAGCAGGTGACAGGATCACTAGATATCGACCTCGCTTCTATGGAGGTCATTTAAGAGTTTCGAACGTTCTTAGAGATGAAACTTTTTTCGGCCCCAACTCTTCTGAAACTTTTCTTTAGGAAGAAGATTTAACTCTGTTAATTCGTCAGGTTAAATTGAATGTAAAATTAGGAACCAAGTTGAAAAAAGCTTGTGATTATTACTCGAGAATTTTTCGTAAATCAAATATTCATAAAAAATGGTTTCACTGCTGCCAAAATTTCATTTCTTTAACGAAAGTTTTCGAGGTTAACCACTTTGAAGTTGTCGAAGTTGTGTTACTTCGTAGGAGCGATGTAGAACGTTGCAATGGTAAGCAGATGCATAAAATAGTGAAAAAACTGTAGTTGCATCTTTTTTATGAAGTTCTGTAGCTTTTTTGTCTAATTATAGTTATCTATGGTTGAGTGACATATAATGATCGTAGAAATAATATTAGAAATAAATTTCAAGAACCGTTTTGTGGGACTGAGAGTTCACTCGTGACAAGTTTGGAGCCTCGGTGAGTGTGCAGCGAGAATTTAGGCTACGTGCACACAGCGGGAAATTAAATGTTGATGAAATTTCCCTCAACTGAACAGGACAAGCCTTTGAAGACTAGGACTGGCTTTCAACATCGAGCACTTCAGAGTAGTGCGACAACTCCAACGTGGGCAAAATTTGATTACGGTGTTGGCTATCGATGAATATTCTGTTATTCAAGAACAAAAATATTATGAATTTGAATGAACGAAATATGAAATATTGATAGTCACCAACTTTTCTAGATAATCTTCTCTGAGACTATCTATCAAGTTATTCTATTGTCTTGTAAGTGTCGCAAAATTGGATCATTTTGAGTTCACTAAAAATTTAACTTATGACTCTTCAATTCATTCCTGCTTGAACAGATGCCGTAAATTTTACCTCAGCTTGGTAGAATAATTCATTCATGTTTTTTTGGGTTCTGGGTTCTAAAAGAGCCACTTGGAGGACGCTCTCATGTTTTACTATCGAACCGTCGATGATAAAGTCGCTGGATATGAAAAAAGGAAGCCCTAATCTTGCCAGTCTTCTTCAGTAGCTTCCAGAAATAACCTTCAAGGAAGATTTTTCGATTGGTAAAATTTTTATTAAAACTCCTGTGTATTAGGTATCTGATAAAACCTAAACTGATGATATCAAGGAAGTTTCAGTTCCAAGAGAAACATCATTTATAGCAATAACGAACCGTCAAAAAAAAAAAAATCTAATATCAGTTCGTATTAAAAAAATAATAAGAAAAAACTATTTTGTTTTCTCAGAGTGATGCGCCAGATGTATAATAAAAACAAATGATGATGTTTGTATTTCAATTGACCTATTAGAACAAACAATGATTTCTGTATATCAGTTTCAAGTGATGGCTGTAATGTTGTTGAACCAAGTCAAATGATCCAAGTAATGATCAGTAATGATCCACAGTTTACCAACGCCACCTGAAAATGCCTGCTCTTAAATCGTGTTTTAAAAAAAATTCAACCGAAGTAAAACAGGTAAAAGCAGATACAGCCGTGTTCTGACCTGGGTAGGTCAGAGAGATTGAGATCCTTCGTGCCAACATACTGAAATAAAAAAAGAAAGAAACTTCATTTCCAATCAAGTGTACAGTACAGATGCATTATATTTTCTGTTCTTACTGCAAACATCTTAAGAGTAGTAATCAGGCTCCAAGCGACTATCCCCATCCTTTTTAATGGAACATTAAGTAAAGGCTCGTGATGAGCTTCGATGAGCTTGATGTAGTTCTAGTGTACCTTCGGGTGCCCAGTATTACAGGATACTGGACGTATTTCTAATCCGCTTAAAATCATTACAAACCAAGCAGCTACGGAAATTGAACCCTGATGTTACTAGCTATAGAAACAAAAGTTCAGTATGCCCGGACCAGATGCTCAAAAGAAAAGCTCAAGTTTATGGTTGATCTGTCAGCGGCGAGTTCGATTAAGATGCTTCGAGTCAGATGACTCTAACTCTATCAACATTGCTTGTGATTTCCCCCATGTGCGTGGGTTAAGTTGCATGTTGTACTTGAGTGAGCAAATAATAACTTCAACACGGTTGTATGTGTGTTTTCCTGCTGGCATACGTGCTAAGGGACGTGCTGAAACGCTTACTCAACAACGCACAGCAAAAAGACCCTTAAGGCTGCAAGTGGTTATCTTGTTTCTTCTGTTCTTAGTCTGAATTAAATTTGTAGACTTTTCTCCTCTCCACTAAACATTTTCTACGAATGTCAAAATTTGTATGTACTAACTATACTTAACCAGAGATAACTGTATGATGTCGAATATCATGGAAAAATAGTCAATGAGTTTTGTGTCCAGTAGAGACGACCATTGTTTATAAGAAGCTTGTAGGACAAAATATAATGCTTCTGTCAACAAAATCAGTTTCTGGGACCAGTCCTTATTAGTAAATCAGCTTTGGAAGCGCGGTCTGCTGAGCTTTATCCCCGCAGGATATCCCTACCCCCTTGTGGGATGGACTTACCAGCTTTGAGGAAGCTCCATAAATGGCGAGTTCGGCCCTCTCTCAAAAGGAACAACTAAGCAGGCTTCGCTGGTTCCGATGCCCTTGAGAACCCCCAGAAAAGCCGATTTGCAGCCACAGCTTTCCATGACTTAAGCAGCGGGAGAAACTTGAGCCGTTGTTTGCCACCCTAGCGTCTCAGCATCTGAGTGTACTTGTTGATGTAGTTCACACGCGTTGTGTACGTGTGCTACTCGGTCAAATACTGGGCACATCAATAACCAGTGGTAGAATTTGTGAAAATTGGAGCGGTAAAGCCGAGCAAGAAAAATTGATGCATTTGCAGACCCATCAGCTTTGTTGTTCACAATTTTAGAGTTTGGCACAACGTTGGTCTGACTAAGTTTTTGTGACTGAAAAGCATTTCAAAAACTGGAAACGTGAATATCAGCCATGAATATACTGAGGAGAGTACATGAAATACTGGAATGTCTTTGTGGACATTTTTGAGTTTAAGTACGCGAAATCTTCCCTAAAATATTGGGTGTTAGCAATTTGGAAGAGTTTTCTTAAAACTATTTGGCTATAGTGGCAGTAAAAAGACCTTCTTTATCTTACTCTACTTTCCTAAGTCAAATTACCTAGACTAATGAAATATGTCAACTATTTCACCATTTGGCGGTAATTTAGGAATGTAATTACGTTCAGTTCGACAGTTTTGAGATTATCTTTTGAGTATATCCAATACATACCAGGGAGAAGCATTTGTTGCATTCTATTTTCCTTTATCATTCTTTATGATCATGTACACTGGAGGGATAGAAGAAGTGAGGACAGAGTATACATAATCACTAATTTACATAGCAAGTTATACGCGTTAAAATACGGTAAGTAACAACGTGTTTTGGATATAAAATAAAATTCTAAATCTGTTTTTTTTAATGAAACCTGTCCCAGCCTTTTACAAGCTGTAGTCTTCAAACTACAACCTTTTAAAACTTTTTATCCGGAATACGTTGTTACCCACCCTATTTTAATGCGCTGAATTTCAAATATAAATTCGTGATTATGTATACAGTCTTTTGGGCACCTAGATTGCTGACTCCTAGTAAGATGAAGGTATGAATAACGGTACAATTAAGTAAGACAAATTTCTTAGTCACATTACACATTGCTCGTCTGCGTATTGTGTCACTTAGTACGTCAAGATAGCAGGGGCAAATAAATTTAGAGCTGCCTTCCCTGAGCAAACAACTGCTGTCATGTTTTATGAGAAAATTATTTCTCAAAGCATCCATCGTATGACAAACATTTTCAAATTCGAGACTGTGTGATCAATGTTTCTCAAAACACCGACCTTTCCACAAATATTTTTCAGTGTGCAGCGTGCCGAAGCAGGCAGACCACCAACCAAATCTCGGTTTCTGCGACGCTTCGTCGAGTTCTATTTGCTCTCCAGTAACAAAATGCTAAGTAAACTCCTATGCACACCTGGTAAATATTCGCAATTCGGTATACTGCATTTAAAGAAGCGAAAAGTAAATTTTTTAGCCGGTAAAAGGTATAAACTTGACTTGAATATTGCTCATACTTTGGTTAAGATGCGTGTATGTCGCTGTCTTTATGTATGGAGAATAGTTCACATACGTGTAGCCCACGCATGTAAAAACGTAAGTTAACGTGTTCATAAAAACTGTTATTGAAGTATAACTGTTTATCGAGTTCACTAGATGTAAATTAAATAACTAACATGAACTGAAATTTCTCAAGTTAAGAAATTAAAGCATTACAATCATCCTTGTTAAATGGAAATGTCTGCGTGTTAGTACTTGGAGAAAACACTAGCGTTTGTTGAAATCTCACTGAGTGGGTATGAGAAATATTAATAGATGTTCAACCGTTTCAGATGATATGCGTATAAAAAGAAGAGATTAAATATTTTTATACATGAACTAACTCGAATTGATATCTTGCTAGCTTAATAACTTGGCCTATTGAAAAGCTTACGGTAATATTTCAAGTGATAATGACTTTTCTTCGATTTTAAAGAACATAAATATATAAGGACAAGTAAAAAATTTACGAATGTTATTGTGATGTTGAGAATTGATAAGTAGAATTTGAACTTTCATTCCAACTTTAATATCAGAGTTCAAAAAAGTAGATTTTTTCACTTTTCTTCATGCAGTACATGTAAGTATGGTTGCGCTCGTTCTTATGTTGTTTTTTGCATTCATACATTATAAGGCAGAGTACAATCACAAGCATCAGACATAAAAATGTTTTTTTTAAAGTTTAGCGTCAAATTTGATTGAATATTTGAATTCTCACTTTCATTTGCTTCGTGTCTCAGTGCAGGTGGTAACCACATCAGAAAATTTTAAAATATATTTTTTGAAGCAGACAATACATAATTTAAAGCTTGACTGGCATGTAAACTAGTCAGCAGTGACAGGCCAGTGCAGGACAGTGCAGGACAGTGCAGGACAGTGCAGAACAGTGCAGAACAATGCAGGACAGTGCAGGACAGTGCAGGAGAGTGCAGGACAGCGCATGACAGTGCAGGACAGTGCAGGACAGTGCAGGACAGTGCAGGACAGTGCAGGACAGTGCAGGACAGTGCAGGACAGTGCAGGACAGTGCAGGACAGTGCAGGACAGTGCAGGACAGTGCAGGACAGTGCAGAACATTGCATATCTTTCACTGGCGGTGCACAAGCTCTTTGCATAACGCTATTTTATCTTAAGAGGTTAAATGCCGTGATTGAAATTCATTTCATAAGAAGGCGTTGACAAGAAATGAATATCCTCTCACACAGATTTCGTTTCCGTCTGGTTAGTTGATTCAAACCTCAACTTGTATTGCATTAGGTCACAAATTTATGATATTCCATTCTCCTGCTTTAGGTTAGATGTACAGGGTGGTGCATAAGTAACGCACCTTTTTAAAAAACTAATAATAAATAAACTATGAAAGGTATAACGATGGGGATAATTGCAAACGATAGAGGAACTCTTAAAGTTTAGTTACATGTCGTATCCTGTCTACAGATACCCAGTGTATATTGCGGTAATACTTTATTTATTATTAATTTTTTAAAAGGGTGCGTTACTTATGCGCCACCCTGTATAACCGTAGCACTTCCTATGAATTAATTTACTCTGGAAGCATTAAAATCTCATGGTGTCCTGTTAGAATGATCTATATATTAATACGCTTACGACTATCGTACCTGTGCGTCACACCCTTCATTGCGGTATCTATTATACGGTTGGGGTTGGGTCACGTTACATTACGTTACTTTGCGTTGGGAATTTTATGAATGTTTTGGTTTTAGATTTTTTCATTTTTTCATTTTTTTAATTACTTTTTAATGTTTTTAATTTTGTAAATTTTCAAATGGGTTGATTTTTTTAATTTTTCGAATTTTTTGAGGTTTTTTAATATTTTAGTTGTTTTTATTTTTTATTTTGTTTTAATTTTTTAAATTGCTTAAAATTTTTCTTTTTTTTAAGTTTTGAATTTTTTGAATTTTTGAATTTTTTTGAATTTTTTAAATTTTTTTAAATTTTTGAATTGTTTTAAATCTAAAAAAATGCTGCTAGCGTATCAGGAATACCCACAATACCTTCCACAATACGAACCTGTACTATGCGGCCCCATGAAATTGCGAATTTTTGAACGTGGCCCTTGCACTGAAAAGTTTGCCCACCCCTGAGCTAAAACAATGGAGCAGAGAATAAGAGAACAAAGAGAAGCAGCAAGAGAGCGACAGAGAAGGAGCCGACAGCGCTTGCGAGAAGACGAAAGGCAAGCAACTCGTGATAGAAGCAGACTACGAATGCAACAGCGAAGAATGAATATGAGTCAGGAGGAGCGAGAATTGCATCTTCAAATCATGAGAAATAGAGATCAAGAAAGTCGAAATGATATGAATGATGTGGAGAGACAGCAATTTCTAGAAAACAGGAGAAACAGATACCAAGAAAGACGAAATAATATAAATGAGGTGGAGTCTTCTTCCTTGCATTCTTCAGCAAATTTTTAAATCTCATGTATGATAAATTGACTATAAGTAAGCTGCAATAAATGACAAATTAAGTTCGCTATTATATTTTTACTCTTTAGAAAGCTTGCGTTAAGTTAAATGCGTCTTTCATTATGTGTAGAATATATACATACCCACATGTCCTGTGTTACATTATAGTGGTTTCATTTAATTTTCTAGGATGGCATCAAAGTTGTTGAATCATATAATCAATGATTGTTAATTTATTCACTACCTGTAAAATCATCTTACTGAACTAACCGTGAATTATCCGCGGGTCCTGCTAGTTATTATGACATCGTCTAATTTTTTTATCGAGATGATCATGTATTCCACACAATTTACTCGACAATCAAATCGGTCCATTTATTAAGATTAAGTGTATATATATATATATATATATATATATATATATATATATATATATATATATATATATATATATATGTACAGGGTGTCCCAGAAGTAACTGACCCTTTTGATTTGCTAATAAACCGAAAACTATGAATGCTTTTATATTGAAACTTGTTTTATTCGAAAGAAAAACCTTTTTATGGCACAATAGGTTACATGATATCCTATTTACAAACCAGCTTGACATTTGATTTTTGCTTCATTGCAAACCCTTAATTTTTATCATGTCTCCATACAGCGAAAAAGGAAGAATAAGAATTTTGCAAATCTATACACGGACAATGTCAACAACAGAAGTACAACGTGATTACAGAAATTATTTCAGAACAACAACCAGTCCTTCGAAGAACACAGTTAAATTGGTGTATCAAATATTTACGGACACTGGAAATGTTAATGATAAACAACGATCTGGAAGATTCGGAATAATTAACACGACTGTGATAACCATTAGGCAATAACTGTTGGGTTAATTTAATTTTGTAAGGATATAACTTCAATTTTTTTTAAGAATGCGGTGTAATGTCGATCGGGAAATGGATAATTGAGTTGAACGTTTTCTGATGGAGGCTTTAGGATTATCTGTAACACTTGCAGAAACTCGCTCGATTATAGCTTCAGTTTGAGTTGATTTTAATCTTCCAGATCGTTATTTATCATTAACATTTCCAGTGTCCGTAAATTTTCGATACACCGATTTAATTGTGTTCTTCGAAGGACTGGTTGTTGTTCTGAAAAATTTCTGTAATCACGTTGCACTTCTGTTGTTGACATTGTCCGTGTGTAGATTTGCAAAATTCTTATTCTTTCTTCTTTGTTGTATGGAGACATGATGAAAATTAAGGGTTTGCAATGAAGCAAAAATCAAATGTCGAGCTGGTTCGTAAATAGGATACCAAGTATCCTATTGTGCCATAAAAAGGTTTTTCTTTCGAATAAAACAAGTTTCAATATCCTGGCGTTGATAGTTTTCGGTTTATTAGCAAATCAAAAGGGTCAGTTACTTCTGGGACACCCTGTATATATGTATACATTGATGAATTGGCCATGAATATCAGCAAACTTGAGGAACTTCAATCGTGAAATAAGAAATTTGCTGCACATAATCAGTATGTTTTTAAAAAAGTTTCAAAAATGTAACTACTGTGAGTCGTTGCTTATAGCATATGTATGTTGTGCAACGATAAGCACAACGTGTTAGTATATTTTGCTGTACTTAACAAGGAAATACTAAATCATTACTATGTCTGCCAAAAAGAGTTCAAACGTTACAATTACAAAAAGCAATGTTTTTGAGAGGCACGTATGGTGAGTTTTTTACAGTATAACTTGCATTATCTTATTACGATTATAAGAGTGCAATCAAGGAGTGTGAATAAATTGTTGTTCATCATTATAACAAAACTAAATGTGAGTCACGCTCAAAAACGAACTCCTGTCTAACGAGTGACATTTGCCATATTCATTGCCACGACATCACTTATTTTGAAAACGCAATATCGTCAATAAAATGACCTGAACATTTTTATCCATGGTGAGCTATAATTACATAAAAGTTGCTATCATTGTATGAAAGAAGTCGCAATGGCTTGAGCCATTTAGTCCTGGTTTGTATGAATCTTATCAGTTTCACATCGACATTTTATGTTTTGGATGATCACACACGGCAGCGAAACATGCTGTGCGTCAAACTCAAATTCCTGGTTTGAAAATAGAAAAAGTTATTGAAGGAA
The DNA here is from genome assembly GCA_006783055.1 of Trinorchestia longiramus. Classification (NCBI taxonomy): domain Eukaryota; kingdom Metazoa; phylum Arthropoda; class Malacostraca; order Amphipoda; family Talitridae; genus Trinorchestia; species Trinorchestia longiramus. Next base: position 181,308 of record VCRD01000457.1, read on the forward strand.
ATCCCTCCTCTTGGTATTGTATCCATTTACACTAACAGGTTCTCTCTCGAGATATTGACATGTGTCTAAAACTTCTGCTGTCTTATCCGAGGAATAAACGGAAATCGATCAGTTTCACAAAAAATTCTTGATCAAAAAGTGCTGTCTACATTTCTAACAAAGAGTATCTGCTTATCAATTGAGTAAAATTCTGAAGATCGATGGTGATAATTCACGCTAATATTATCGTCACAAATTGGGAAATTAGAATCAATCTGTCTTGCTAAACGAAGCTGTACAAGCTTCCGAGAATATATTACAGTTTCTCGATGTTTTCCAGGGTCTCGTCCACCTTCATTTGTAGAGAAGTTGCCATTTAAAAGCCCTCATGTGCGATATATCGTCCTGCTAATGGGAGCTTCGCTTAGCCCCGCCATTCGAGGTAATTTGAAGTAATCGCGGCTTCGTTTTCTGTTGCCTGGTCTGGACGGACGCATGGCGTCGTCCGCTTTACCTTCACCAGCCGCACACCTCCTTTGATCAAATTAAACTCTGGATTAATGGATGTTGTTACCAGTGGTTCAGAAAATTGCTCCCACCAGTGCTCATTTATTTCCCTCCTCTTGCCTATGTTGTTCGCAGCTGTGAAAGGAGACACGTGTAGCAATGGTGTGCTCAGGGTCGCAATAAAAGATTGAACCACTTGAGTTGTTTGAGAGTTTTGTGACAAGCGTAATGTAACATTTAATTAGAAATGACAGATTAATAGTAGAATGACGATAATATAATAGATAAAATTAATGATCAAATTTTCAATGATAAAGAAAATCAAGTTGTACTTCTCAAACAACAATTTTACTTTTCTTAAGTTACAAATTTACTCAACAAACTAAGATAGAAAAAATATTACGACTATTTAACAATATTCTACTATACTGTTTTAGGATTGTGGATGGAACATAATCAACAAAATAAGGAAGTCTGATTTTGATTACTTTTAAATTCCAGTTTTTAAGAAGTTGTTTTGATTTTATGTGAAAGCACGGCGCTGATTTCACATCGGCTGTGTATTTTGCTCATGACTGATGCGTGTTCATGGAAACATATTTCAGTTTCCTTTTGGACAACAACTGAAAATCTTGCTAATTTATAAACAAAGAAAAATCCAGGATCCAGAGCCTGACGGAACTGTACATCATGGGCGTTATGATCCATTTGTCTGGCCGGTCTTCCATCGACGTTCTGAATTTTTTGTGGTGAGCTGTTCTTCCTGAGAAGAGAAGAATGATCGACTTCGTATTAATCGATTCTTGTGTCGACAGCCCCAAACCAGCAGCGGGATGAATAGTGGAGTTCTGCAGGTAGACCCTAAGACCTACTCAGCTCATATATTCCTACTTTTGTTTGGACTACCAGTACATTTTCAGTTACGTATGCTCTCTTGTTGATCATCTCTGTATTGTTACTCTTATCAATGCTATCATTATAAAAAATGGTATTGGTAACTATTTTAGTAGTATTTTCCACAGTATTATGATAAATTTCATTAAAAGTGTCACAATAACAATGCTATTTTCAATATTATTATCCTGATTGTTTAACCATATTATGTTTGAAAATTTCTGTTCTCCCCACAACGATGCAAATTTAAGTTCATATGGTAAATGACAGACATGAGTGAATAACCTAAATCAAAAGTAGCATTTGCTGTATATGTATTATGTTATTGCAGTTAGATTTTCGTAAATTTTTATTAACACCTATTTATTGATCATAGCTCTTTTAAAAAGTGCTGTTTTATAGTTTGGCATACAATATAGTTATTTCAATTACTGATTATCACTCAATAACATTTTTCTAGTTAACTTATTATAGTTTGTGATCCGTGTCATGAGGAGTCAAGATAATAATCTGGACCACTCTAGGTAAACCAGACAATTTAGGTTTAATAATCGTGAACTTAAAAACCTCAATTGCTGCTGGCTTCAAAAATCAGCAGCAAAAATGAGATTGACATGAAAGTTATAATTACATGACAAAAACAAATTAACGATGAACAGAATGATGGCCACCTAGGATTGAAGCGGCCGTTGGGATTATCATGATTCACCGTCATGTTTTTTCCTTCTCCTTCTGGTCAGCAACAACCTGCAGGGGATAAAGATAGAGAATGAGCGAAAGAGCAGTCAATAAAAATGGAAAAAACGTAATTATTTTCTGCGATATTCTGTCCTGGGAAAATTGTGATACAGGTTGGGCTTCCACGTTCTGTCTCTTCCTCAGCTAGTCAATCATTTCTGACCTTGGTTAGGAAGTTTGGTGTATATAAGTCTTAAGCAAATAAAGTAGACACCAAATATAAGAAAAACTACAGCCATCGCGAATAAGAAAAATGAAGCACCACCAAAAGCACTTCTCCTTCATTTTAATACGCTTCTGGCGTAATATTGCACATTGCTCAAAAAAGCCTTGTTCCTGTGTGAGCACTTAACTGTGATCGATCATGTACTACTTTAAATTAAAATAAAATACTTCAAGTTTTCAGCGTCTTCCCTTTTTATGTTGAGGGCCAAAGCTCGCTTAAGGAGAGTATAAAAGGGGATTTCAAATTGATTGTGTAGCCTTAGATGTAATTTGTTGGCTTGGCTAGAACGCTTTTCCAACCGTCAAGTTCTTGTTCAGGAATGTCGGCACAATCTTCGTGAATCTATTGTGTTCTGGAAGTCTCTGAATTGAAATCCAGTTCGTGCATGTAGAGTTTCATCTCGTTATGATGACCGCATCCAAACGGTTACGTATTTGTGGTGGGTAACGGATGTTTAAAATAACGATTCATGAATGTGTCAGACTTTGTACAGGTCGCCCATGGGGCACAAATAATGATGAGTGCAGAAACTTGACCTTCTTCTCCGTTTGGACGATATTTTCATGAAAATGGTTGGAAAAATGTTCATTAGAAAGTTGATACCGTTGTGAGATTTTTTATACTTGTATTCTCATGTATGGATTATACGTGGGACGTCATCCTTCTGGGTTATCATTGTATGTACTCGTGGTGATAAAGAAACACATATGCCATGTCAACTTCGGTGATGGCGTTGCATAATGAAATTAATTAGTTGATATAAGAACCCCTAAACATATATAGTACATTTCAAACACATGATTTATGGGTATAGCCCATGTCAGATATTTCAATCATCCTCTCCCGTGACGATGTGAAATTTCCACAATGTGGACTTATGTGACGTTAATTTCTAATGAATGAGCTCGCTGAGAACTTTCTGCAAATAAAAAATGCCATACGAGTTTTGTGATTCATTTCTGTATTTTTCGCACACTATACTTGCCAGGCGTCTGTCTTAATGATACCATCCTCGCCTGTATTTGTTTTCAATTATGTTGTTATCATGACTCTCATGTACCAATCCCGGACTTTAATTAAAAAGGATCTGAAAACGTGATGTTAGTGCATGTTTCATGTATCAATTCGATTGCGAAAAATGCTTCTTTCTTTCTTTCTTTTGTTTTTCTGCAAAATGGAAACACCAAGAATCACGTGCTCTGAGCATCGCTGTGCTCCAGGTTTGTTCCTCGCTACCAGAAACATTGTTCAGCCTTGCAATAAAAATACCAGCGATCAAGTTTCTGAATTTAAGCCTTCAATTATGGAAGATAACTTTTTAGGTTATTTTATTGAGATCACCTTTTGATTTACAGCCACTTCACTGCGGCATAATTATATCTAGATATAAACTATAATAAAACTAATTCTTTTATTCAGTCCCGGTACAAATAGTCGGTATGTTTTCTACCTAACTCCTTCATCAATTTACTACAAGTTTCATCGTTAGTATTCCTATTACTATCATTATTAATATTATAAATAATACGTATGCAGTTTTGTTTGCTTATTTCATGATCTAATCCTGAGTGAGGTCGCAACTGAAAAGCCTTCATATAATTTTATCTTTATTCAAACCATGTACTTCTTCCTGCTTCTTCAATATGTTTCTTTATAATATTTCTTTTTTGAATGAAAATCATTCACGTCATCACTCATTCTTTTTTGAGGGCTGTTGCCCTAAATTTTGAACTGCGTGGAGGTTTAATAGAGTCAAATATTTTAGAAAGCGTAAAATGTTTTCCATTTCTATTACTGTTTGAAGTTCACTGCTCAATAAAATGACGAAGAAATGTTGCCTGGAACACTTGCGGAAATGTAAAAAGATTAACGCACTACGTCCTTGAAAGCATCTCCTTATCTGGAACTGCAACCACTTCTGGACCTTGAAAGGAAAGCCTCTGGGGGCTGCAAATTTTTGCTGGGGTTGGTGATGGCGCCGTTTACCAAAGCTTTGGATCGATCCATTTGTGATAACCGAGCCGACCTATCAGATTCCTCAGAAATTTGCGTAGGCCACTGACAGGTAGTTCAAATTACGCCCTTATCGCCAGTGACTTCATTTACGGAGACTGCGCATAATCGAATTGTGACTCCTGAATTTTGGGGCCTATGGTCCAAAATTTTATGTGGCTTGGGATAATTAGAAGCATCTTCTGGAAATCCAGTTGGAATATCACGAAAAGTTTGGCTCCAACTTACAGGCCTCTCAGATTATTTGAGTAGGAGAGCTCATTCAAATGAGGATATTTTCTGCTCAGAATTATAATTAGCAGGATGCTCTGCTCCTGATTTTCTACTTCGAATCATAATCATAACTGAAACTTGAAAATGCAGCAAATGCGTATCCTAGCAGGACGTTTTTAGTAAATGGAATTGCGCTTTGAAATAAAGAACGCCCCAAAATGTTATCATAATCTTATAGAAGCATCAAACTCAAAACAGAAAATTTAAATTTAAATTTACGCAAAGTTTTTTCTCCCAAAGATATTTGATGCAGCAAGAAAAAAATGGGAAAAATAATTATATTACCCAATACTGAATATTCTTCCGATACTGAAAATTTATTCCTTGAGATTTTTGCCATACCGTCAAAGTCTGCCAATTATTGGGCAAAAGATATTAGAGGTCTGCTCAACTACTGCTGTCGAAAATGATTATTTCTAATTTTTTACAACGGTTTTGTATAATTTATCCAACTCAATTCTGACAACAAAATTAGAACATGGTTTTGGAGTAATTCTTTTACTTAAAAATCCGAAAGACAACAGTCAAGAAAGATGTTATTTTAAGATGCTGAATGATAAAGTAATTGAAAAAAAATTGTGCTCAAATCTCAAAGTCATAAATTGGATAACAAGTTGAGGAGAGGACTACAGAAATCTAATATAACTATCTTGGTGCAAAAAGGTGTTCATATGCCGGTGCCCTTCAGCCCTCATTCTTATTAAACATAAACTCTTATTCACAAATGTGTACTTACATACATTTTATTTCTTGCCTAAATTTCAGTCTTAATTGGAATAAAGGCAAATTTTAAAATTTTGTCAGTTTTATGAAGCTTTTCACACTAATTTTTTATAAGCGTCGCAGTATGATCCCATGGTGCTAGTTGATGGTGGACATAACTAAGTACTGACCATGAAGTTTAAACAGGAATTCAATTTTCAGTGTTTCCAAAGAACTGAATGTTTTTCAAGTCCCTCCACAAAGCATGTAACTACATTCCTTCTCTCTGCTACTCACATCGTGTGATTGGCGTGAGGCTTTCATTTTCTAAATGACTATTTTTTAAAACCTTTTTCAAGAAATATAGTATCATCAACTAGTATGCATTTATCGAGTTTATAATTTCATATAACCACTAAAGAAAAAAATTCTAAGCTTACTCAAGAATACACTTTCTATCTCTTTGATGCATTGTTGACCTTCGGAAAAATTTCACATCATAGTTTTTATTTCATCGTAGTATAGAATCATAGTTTTTTCATGGGTCAAATTAGACTTTGTGAGACCAGTTGATACTTTAAGTCTGAGGATTGGAAGCTTGGACGAATAGGGGATCTGGTGTCAGACAAGTTAGGTTGGTTGGTGCACAAGTTCCGAGAAGTCGTCCATAAAGCGATCACTGGAGCTTTGGTCGTTTCCTTAGCAAGGATGATCGTTTTTCTCGGCCACAACCAAATTTTCAGCACTATGGATGACAGTTTCTCTAGATCTGGATGCAGAGAGAAGCCGTTCAATGTTTCCCAACACTGTTCATTACTCGGAGATGTGGTTTAGCCAATCATCAGAGCCCATTTTAACTTCTAAAAATGATTAACGACAACTTTCTTCACGTTTGCATGAACTTTTTTAGCTCATGCTATTGTAGACGGAAATGCTGTTAACGTTCAGGCGTCAATGCATCTAGACAGGCATAGCCACACTGTGTCAAGTGATTCTAAATAGTGCCACAAAATCATCTTACACCTCTGTAGGTTAGATAGAAGCAAAATAAAGTAGAGAACAGAAAATATGGTAATTTCTAATAAAAATTAAACAAAATGGCATCATATGGATGTGTACTTCGAAAATAAAAAGCGTTCTTCGTTGTGTACTCTATCTTGCGTTTTATCAATCCTACAAATAATTCTTTGGCCGTACCTAATACTGATGTTTCTCCAGTGAATTAATGTTAACCCACTGTCTCTAAAACTAATCTAGGATGACGCGAGATCCATCATGTTTTTTTCAAATTTTCAACTCAAGAGTAAAAGGCTACTCTCGTTCATACAAAATTTTATCTTTTTTAGAATATTATTGGCCTATTCATTTCCATTAATAGTTACCCAGTAAAGCAAAAACAACACTCATAATTACAATGATGCTTTTTGTTTAAACAATTGAACTTGTTTCGTATTTGTTCGCAAGAGGCGATGTGAACGCATGTTTAGAATATCAAGAATCTTACAAAGATTTTCAATATTTGCGATTAACAGACGACAGCGTCTGAGAATTTTTGAACATGATTGAATTCAGTGAGCCGTGCTAAATGGATGTCAGTACAGGGCATTATTCAAACACGAATCTGTTGAGTGAGTTTTCTGCATGTTTGATTCTTCAATAATTTTGTTCCCTCGCAAGTTGAAGCCATCATTACTTGAAAGGGATTTATGTTATCATGGAAGTAAATCAGCAGTGAAGTGATAATATCCTTATTGATTCCTTTTTTCATTTCAATCTTCATCATCACCTAAATTTTAAAATATTTTATCCCTAATGTGTTTTACGTAGCAGAGTCCACAACCTGTGACTCTTTGTCAGTTACTGAAAGCTTTATGTTTATAATTTTACTGCATTGAACAAAAATTATTGAGGAGAAATAATTGTTATTAAAAATACCAATACTGGATTCCTAGAAGTCTGGAAAAGTTGCTGGAACGTCAGAAGTGACGTTTAAAATTTTATTCAGTTAAAAGCAGTAGCCTTATTTGTCTTCTCCTCAAAAATTTGGTTCCTCTTCATAAAACTACTGCATAGAACTTGTGAGACTTGACAAAATATTTTTATTTATATGAGAGCTTAAAACATTGAAATATATGAGGACATGCATCATTACTGCTTAATGTGATGTGTTGGAACTCAGAAGTATGCGTGACATTTGACATCACCTGAAAGTACACATCTGAGATCAAAACGACCAAAGAACTTCGATATCATCAGATATCAACGTCATCTGCAAAACCGTAACTCTGATGCCAAAGTAAGTATATCTCCCATTTTAGACTGCCTACTCTGTGGCAGCTTACTTTTATGCGTGCGTCATCTAACTTTGAGAAAGTTAGCGAGCCTTCCAATAAAGTTATTCGTATCGTACTGTCCCGACTGAGAAGAATTTGAGAAGATTTAGCACAATTTTTTCTCATTTCAACTAGGACTTCCAAATTGCGTGAGTCTCAAAACTGTACATCTATGTCACATATGAATCAAGTTTTTGGAAAGCAGCTAACGGCTGTACGTAACAATATATAGTTTCAATATGAGTTAATACATCATTTACAATGTGAATAGAAATGCTCGTCAGTGTTAAAAAATTTTCCATTGCTCCTACGTAGAGAACAATGATCATACTTTGTTGCCTGAAACATAACTGCATGCATCATTACCTTGTCAATTGCATATTTGCATTGAAATAGGTTTAAATCCTTCATCGTATATAGAAAGATTCAAGGTAGCGGAGAGTTCAATTATATGATATTTACTAGAAGACACTCTTACCTCAACTAGGAAGAAAATTCACTCTCATTGTTGATCCATGCCATTAAAATAAATTCATGCTTCAGATAGAATTAGCCAAGATATTTGGACAGATTGTCTATTCGTTGAAAAATGTTCCTGATGTCATGCTTCAGTTTTCGTCACAGCTGTCACAAATTAGCCTTGAAAGCAGCAGAAGCAAAAAGGACTTTTCCACGATGTGATTAAACTTTTTGTCTATCTCATGATGTACTTTCATTTTTAAATTTCAGTTCTGAAAATTCATGACCTTGTTTTTGGTATGAAATACATGTAGTTGCAAGTAATGAATGAGTAAAAAAAACCGTCAGTTCTTTATTACTTTCATTCCTAATAGAGATAGATAATGTTCAGATGAATCAATAAAAATCGTTTATTTTATCTAATATTATTCTCTAGTTAATCCAAAATGCAAAAGCAAAAAGCTACTATAAATTAATAAATGTACGATTGTTAACAATTATAGAACAGTATTATCATTATTTTGTTTCAAACTTAACTTTAATTTAAACGGCTGCACAAAAGCAGTCAAAACATTACAAAATTCGTGCTGTACAAAAAATATCCAATTATCGTATTATGATCTTTGTGGTTTCTGGGTCTTCTCGACTTCTAATTCGATATTCTTTGCCTCATTTCTAATCACCTTCAACGATAAAAACTACGATCCTAAAACAGTGCTGGCAGTGTATTTTAATGAAGAAAT
>VCRD01000457.1:202187-232193 GCA_006783055.1 Trinorchestia longiramus
CTGTCCAGTACCAGTAGTAAATGTCCAACTCCAACGGTAACTCTCCACTAGCAGAAGTAACTTTTGAGTTTTAACAGAAGATTCCAAGTTAAACCTAAGTTAAGGTTACCACTAGTAGTGTAACTGAAATTGCCAGGCCTAAATTGCCTAAGCATAATTATTTTTCTATTTCCTTAAATTATTGTTGAGACCACCCGCCTTATTGGGGTTACCATTAAGTTAGCAATCGTTAAGACCATTCTTTAAAAGTTGTCATTTAAACAAAGAGTTTTCATAGGCAAACTTTGATCGTTAGTATGAATTTATCTGTGAAATATTTTGTAGGGTTCTAAGTTTACATTAAAGACAGTGCACTGAAACTTTATAGATCACGCAGCACATTGTAGGTATTGCTATTTTGCTATCTTACTTAAGAACATGTAATTAAAGGCTGTCTTTGGAACTCCCTCTTGAAATAATTTTAACATTTCAAGAGTTGAATAACATTTTATCCCACACCAAAGTACTAGTCCGCAATTTTTCGACCTTTGCTTTTTGACTTACTTTGAATAAAAAGAATATGATGTGAAAGCAACTCTGTGTACTGATTCAAGTTCATGTTGCTTTTAACGTTTTGCTATTCCAATCATTTGATTGGTTAATGAGCTGATACAAGTTTTTTAAATTTTCTGTCTGTTCATAAGACTTTCTACGTCAGGTCAATTGAGTCAGTTGAAAATAGTGCAAATTATTACTGTATATAATCGTAATTCTTATGAAATATTTAAAATCTGAAATTAGCCTGAATTCATCCAAAACTGAGAAAATAGTTTTTCATTTAAAAGTAATTTTACAAAATAAAAAAGTTTTCAACCCTTTTCTTCTGAGGTACTTGACTAATGCCAAATCAATGGTGACGCCCAGAACGTCACAATTGTGGCACCGTCAGACATAACGACATAAATCTACCAGCTTTGTGTCACGGAGTAACGTGCTAAAATGTTCTACCACCAATAAGGTAATACGAGGGCTGTTTTCGTTTCATTTCCGATGACCTATAAAAAACATATATATGTAACTTAAAAATGTTAGCAGCAAAAGTACAACAGAGTATTACTTATTTCTCAACATAATTGCCAAAACGGTTAAAAGATTTGCCATTTTGTGACACAAGCCTCTCGATACCCTTTTTCAAAGAAGTTGGCTATGAATGAGAAGAGATACGTCTTGAAGGGCACAACGGACCCGGACCCAACGGTCACAAAGCATCCGGTATCAGAGGTCTCGTACGATTGTGTACTAAGCAGACCTTGATTTGTCTGAAAATTCTTCAGAAAGTTTACTGATCGCAAACCTTCGTTTGGTGTTGACCATCTGATCAACAAGCTGAACAAAACCTACAGTAGCGACAGACTTGCACCTTTGTCCACCTTTATTGACTTTAGTCCGCCCTTTTTCAAATTTTCTACACCATTCCCGTACACTACTCTCACTTATAAAGATGGCACCGTGCACTTTTCTCATTGTGCTATTGATTTCAGCAGCACTATGATCTTATGCTTGCAGAAAGCGAATTACGCTTCGTAACTCTCATTTGGCAGAAGCATCGATGGTAACGGCAGCGTTCAATTAGCTTTACCTCGGGCAATTGTGCTCTATTCATTTTGGTGATTATGTGGAGAAATAAGAAAGACCCTGTAGTACCTTTGGGGATAAAATTATTATGTTATGTAAATTTGTCTGTTTTATAGCTCATCTGAGGTTGAAAAAGAGCCATCCTATATTAAATATTAAATTGGTGTGTACTTCACGCGTGCATCCCATACCGCAATGATCATAAGGAGATGTGGCTTCACGTTCATGGTATACTGCAATGATTACTGCAATGATGAGTGGATGGAGAAATTAAGTTCAATAAGCAAAACCAAATTGGCAGGAAATTTCAATTTATAGATGACGACAAGAAACCAGTGTGTTTTGCTCTGTTCAGTGCTGTTCATACAGCTTTGTCCTCATTTGAAATAGCTCTCAATAAAAGGAAAAGAAAAATCCACAATTCTCTGTTTAATGCGTGAAGCTCGACAGTTAGATCTCGTAAGAAAGGAAAAGAACAAACAAGCAATGTTTCGAAGTGATGAAAGTCAGTTTATCATGAGGCTTTTCATGAGCTACCCAAGTTGTGACAGCTATTTAAACCCATGTATTTTTTCCAGCCCAAACTTCAATTATATTAATATCTATCATTGTATATCGTAAATTCAAGAAATATTTCTCATACCATTTTTGAAATCAAACAGACGAAAGATAAGCTCGGGAATTTATTGTTATGTCACAGTACCCTTGTAAAGTGAAAGCAAGGAGTTCTTTGTCCATAAATCTGGTAAACTATTTTGTGGTATACGATTCCCGTCCACACCATTTTTTTATATGATTTATATTATTTATCCCTCATTTGATTACACAAAGGTGGCCATTTGCCATCCTGATCTCTCTGTAGGATATTTTTTCTAAGCAAACTTTAACAGCTTTTAGATCGATATCATACGAGTATTTATTGACCTAATGCTAGATTTTTTAAACAAGCACAAGTAAATTTTGTGAACACATCATTCAGACATTAAATTCAAAGATCTTTCATCGATATAATATGTTAGTTTTCCTACATATATGGTATATATATATAAATATATATATATATATATATATATATATATATATATATATATATATATACATACATACTAAGGACTACTATAAACAGGACGTGCACCGTCATGTAGCTGACTACGGTAGCGGAGGCCAGTTCACTAAGCTCAGTTATCCCCATCTGTCACAGTGAGAACATTGTCGTAGTCTGTCGCTCGGTTTGAATCGGACATTGTTGTTCGTTTCGAGGCACATTGCTGCATTTCTAAGTGAATACTGTCTGTTTACAAAGTTTATTGTTAATTATATGTATTAAAAATGCCGAACAAGTGTGGGGTTGTGAACAGTCGGGGTAATTACAATAAGAAGAACCGGCGCCGCACAGTATCTTCAATGTGCCTACTACATGTCTACCTTCTTCAAAACTCACACCTCGCCAGGCGAAAGTTGAAGACCAACAACTGAGGTATTTTCTTCAGAAGAATAAGATTACTTCTTTGATGCTTTCAAACCTGAACGTAACCTGCAGAAGCAGCACAAGAACTTGATTATTTCAAGATCGAAAGAAAGGCTTGTGTGTTTGTTCATGACCGACAACTTCAGTGAGTGCAGCCTGTCTGTGATTTTCGAAAACAAACCCACTTTGTGTTCCCCACTACCGCTCAGTGCATCCAAGAACGGCATTAGTGTACCACTGTTTAAGACACTTCATCCCAACAATGGTTTGAGATCGTCAGTTCGACGAAACTGTGCGCTTGGCAATGCACTATGACATCTCGTTTGACAAAACGATCCAAAATGTTGTCACTCTTGTTCAAGCTCACACATCAGCCTGTGTCGACACTGAGAAGGAGAAAAAGTTGGTATTTTTGACACGTCAGTTGGAACTTTTATTACAAAAGCAGTTTTCCATGAAGGATTATTGTTTTGTTCTTCAATCATAAACAAAATGTAATTATGAACAGCTCAGAGACTTTTTGGTGCTGCCATGCAGACCCAAGCTGCAGTACATCACTTCTTCTATTGCCAAGGACCAGGTGCTGACAGAAACATTTGACGAAGTCCAGACACTGTAGCAGAAGAATGTGTTTCTCTTGGTAGATGAAGTACAGATTCGCCCAACTGTTTAATTTTCTGGTGGGGTGCTGAGTGGCATGGCTGAGAACAACCGAGACTGCATGGCCACTTCTATGCTGTGTGTCATGATGAAGTCGCTGCACAAAGGACCTAGTCTGATGATTTCATTGGAATTGACATTGACTGTCCCAAGATGTTCCGTCGTCTGGCAAATGTTCTATTGAATGGACACCACAACCTAGAGAAAGACCAGCAGAAGAATGTAGTCCTTCAGACCTCTGTAAAGAAGGCCCGGTTGGCTGACTAATCGCTGCAGTTTGGTAGGTTTTTGCTTCTATGTCTGTTTGTTTATATGCGTGAATGTTTGTATGTTTGGTTGTTTGCATTGGAAAAGGTTTAACTATAATCAATTTGAAAACTCTAAAACTGCAGCAACTCGGTTTCTATAAAGTGGCCACAAAGCTCACACAATAATACATGTTAAGTCCGGTTAAAATTGGTATTTCAAAGCATTACAGTGCTCTAAACCATTTAAAATTCACTGTAAAACCTTATTATCCCTTCTATTGCTTGAAAAAAGTAATTTTTGATCAATTTGTCCGATAGAAAATGTTATGTTACTAAGAATGCAATGGCTTCCGCTAGCGTTGTCAGCTATATGGCGGTGCACGTCCTGTTTATAGTATTCATTGATACATACACACATACATAGATATATACATATAAATATATATATATATATATATATATGTATCTACATATATATATATACTCGTATATACATTTGTGATACAATGGAAGACTTCAATTAGTCCAGTCATTCCATTATTTCCTCGATCGCAGATGACAATTTATTTCGACCAGAAATCTGACAGCTGATTCCCCAAAAACTTTTTTCATTCGCTAAATTAATTTATTGACTCCTAGAGCATAAATTCTGCAACTGAAACTTTAAATGTCGGGTTGAATCTCCTGATTATTGAAACAAGCAAATTCAGATGAATTCTTCCAAGCCGAATATTTAAACTCTAAACTGTATAGTTCATTTGTTTTGGTAGTGCAATGCAGGCACTCCCGACAATGCTAGCTGAAAGCTGATAACTCCAACCTCGAACATTTGAGATGCAGGTCTACCTCCATGTCATCTCGTGTAACTTTACACGAGGCTGGCAGTTCGGTGAGGTCATTCAAGTGAGTCGTTCGCCTACAGTTTGCCAGTCAATTCGTTTGCCGTACTTCGTTTGATCCCAGAAGTTATCGAAAGAGACCCGAGGTAGTGACTAACTTCTCTGAAGATACGTTGCTTTTGAGGAAACTTTCTCAATTTCGCGTGTTCCAGCAGCTTGAGGTTAGTTTCGCCAAGTTAATGGAGCAATTCTTTGGATCGCATGTCATCGATGTTGTACGCTTTCTCTTTTTTTCAACCCCATCATGATCTAAAAACTTTTGTTCCTACCTACCAACATATCAAAAATAAAAATGAGCTCTGTGAAACTTATCATTGATATGTCCACACAAAGTCCGGAGACTTTCCGAACATCAAACAAGTGATTAACTTTTATATCCATGATTTCATAAAATGAATCAGCTTATAAATTGTTCAGGAAAGGAGGCATCAACAAAAAATAACCACAATGAAAATACATTTGCCGAAGTAAAATAAAAATTTTGACCTGGAGAATGTAATGAATTTACCGGCATAAGTGCTGCGCCGATGCTTTCATGCAAGATTGGTTCTTAGTGTAAGTTTTAAACTGATTGTAATGTAGATGCCTGCGAAGAGAAATTTTACAATAATGTGATTTGCCTGATTAATGTCACAGTTCTTGTAAAAAATATAAATTTGCCGAAAACACGTTGAAAATATTTATTTAAAAATTATTGCGCTCATGAGCGATGGTACTTTCCGATCGCAAAACTAATTTTCTGCTACTCATGGCATAAAAGTTCTTAACACGAATCGTAAACAGCCTAAGAATGCTATTCCATATTCTTCTGTGTTTGTGGTTTCCTCAGTAATGAAATTTCCAAATGATGGGAATGGGTGGAAATCTGAAGATGCCAAATCTGTCGAACCTGCTGGATAAGCCAAATTTTCTAGTTTCACGACAATCTTTCCATGAAATTGTTTCCATTGCGTGTTTTCAACAGCATGACTTCGCTTTATAGGCAACCTGACGTTTTGTTCGTGTTCGCTTGATTTACGAATTTTCCCCGTCCTCGTTATTTCATAGAACAAACAACAAATGTGTTGAAAATATAAAATTAAGTACAATAAGCAGGTATTAAAAACAAGAAGAAAACAGTGAATGAAAGATGGAGTTTGTAAAGGACATAGCAAATGAAGATCATTGAGTTATGTGTTTTGTACAACTGAAGTTGACTAACCAAACGAGTGGTTATTATAGATCAAGTTATTAACAAAATAAATTAGAATACTGGAATTAAATGAATGAACTAACGTGTCAAATTTTTATGTTCGAATGAGCGTAAGTGATATTCTAACCATGTGTTTATGGAGAGAAATGGTGGAATTCAATATTCTATATAAGCTACCACAAGTTATTTAAGATGTTCAAAAAGTTTCGGTCTAGTTTTTTATACATATATTTGTTCTTAAAATCGTCGGGCATCTAAAAATACCAATCCCTTCACTAAATGATCAACCAAGAACGACAATTGCCACTCGTAATACCTTTCCCAAAACGCTGCAGGAGTAACTTAAATACTTGTAGTAGTGCCCGTAGACTTTTAGATATTTTTCGAGGAAGGAAGCTTTATTTCAAAACTAGTACTCCATGGAGTATGAAACTGCGACAACGTTACTATATGAATGATACCTCCTTTTCTTCTCAACAGACTTGCTTAATATTGGAATGAATAAACCAACCAGTATTAAGCCTTCGTTGTAGGTTGCGATCATTTTGTTGCAAGTCCTCATCAATTGCTGTTCACATTTGAAAAGTTTATTGCCGTAAACGGTACTCGGAAGCATAATTTAAATTTCGATTCAGTATTTTGGAAAACACTTATGGCTTTCTTTTTCTCTCTCATTGTTGTGACAGTCAGTGTATAGTTCCAGTATGTATATGATTTTATGTATAATATGTGTAGAGCTGAAAATGCCTTTGATGCAACTCGTTTAGGTCTTTGTTTTCCGTCGGTATGGCAGAAGAGCATTTGAAAAGTAACAACTATGATCAGAAAATTTTCAGGACTCTTTTTTAAGCATACGCTTCGTGCTCGGACTTTGAAATACCATGCACAAAATCATTTTTTCAATGGGGACTTTTATTTTTCATATTCCTAACAGAACTAAAATGAGAAGCTCGGATTACTAAACGAAAATGTTTCCTCAAATATGAATCTTTAAAAAATGGCACTGTTGTTGAACATTGCAGCAGCCGATGTGAACTGAAATGACCAGCTCTTACTAATTTAGGATCGAGACAAAAGAACAGCAATGGCTCGAATTCAACGAGCTCAGATCTTAGTGTAATCTCCTTCTAATATGGTCGGGATTGTGGGCCTAAGCCTGACTCTGCCTAGAGGCAATCACTGTGCGCAGCAAGTTCGTATAGGTTGTGTAGGAAGGACTGTGTACCATTTACTGAGCTGTGTATTCAATTATTTTGTGACTGTTTTATCCATGGTGCTATAATCATCACTATTTCTAAGTGTCCTGTGAAACTGTGAGGAGGAATGCGTGCCGCTGATAGGAATAAGGACTCTCAGAATGACAGTGTATGTAAGAGAGTGGAATCGGTTAGGCTGTGTGATAGTAATTGCTGTATGAAGAATATATGCACAATAGACAGAATTCGACGGAACTGTATGAATTATTGTGTGGTATTGAGAGGATTAGGTGAACTTGTATACAGGTCTGTGTGTCACTGAATGAACTGTGTGGCGATGCGTAGACGTTAGTGAGGTATAGTACAGTACAATGATACAATAATTGGACAGTATGCGACTGCATGTTACACAGTGTGACATTGAACTGTTTCTGTTAGGCTGATTGGGGGATTAGATGCAACTGACTTGGCTCTATTGAACTCGCTAAGCTGCATGAGCCTGTATGGATAACTGTACAATTGACTACCCTGTATAAGATTATATGAACGACTGTACGACTGACTGCATTGCGTGAGCTTGTATGAATGACTGTGTACGATTGACTGCACTGCATGACAAGGTTTGAATTTCAGTGTATCACTGACTGGAATTTCAGCTACAGAATCGACATTTGATTGAACAGAGCAGAAAAGACTGTACTGTATACCATAAGGTGTAATGTATGGCGCAGTATGGTATGAGATTCCTGAAACTGCATACGACTGACTGCATTGTGCACCATTGGCTGGAATATGAAGGCCACGGCTGCTGATTACTTATTTCTACTAGTATCATTCTCTAAATTAACTGCACAGTACTTGTGGTTAGACTATGTATCATCGATTTTACTGTATCATTCACAGTATAGTAGAATAATTGTTGAGTGTAAGGACGTCACTCTTACTATTAGGTTCGTTTTAAAGCTCGAGAAACTCTACGTTAAGTAAATTTATAAAATTTAGGTGTTAATGTTAAAACATTCACTACCACTAATCCTACCATGAGTAAATGAACAGTCCAAACATTCCAGGATATACATAGTTAACATATGCTGAAGTTAATTGCATACAACCTAACCAAATAATTAACAAATTAACAAAATTACCGGCGGGACTAATACCAAAACCCAAAGAACAAAAAACCACAATACAGAAATTCAAAGGGGCGTTCATCTTCAGGTGTAGGAATAACTATTGAAGATGGCAGTTCGTGTTCTCAGTTGTGGAGTCAGTAATTAGGCAAGACCCACAGGGCCTATGTATAGCTGGATCTCGTAGTCTTTACCAGTAAGCGGGTTACTCCCTGACGCACGCTTGATTGGCGGCGGGATAATACTTCTGTAAATGCACTACTGCTAACTCGAACAAGAAATGAGGAAATTATAATTCACATTATGCAGTTGTTAGAAAGAGTATTCAAGTGTTCAAGAAAGAAGGAAGTTCAATTCAACTGAAGATAATTAAACCGAGATGAAGTATGAAAAAGAACCCAATTCTAAAAAGGTCGTAGCTCATCTGCAGGTCTCGATGAAAATGGAGTTCTAAATCCTTCACTCTGGGCAGGATAGGATTGGCTTCTCATTGCTTATCATTTATGTAGGAGTTTAAGTCTGTGAGCTACTTAAAAAATACATAGCAAACTAGCATGCGGTGTTTTGATTTTGAGTTATACACAGGTTTATCTCCCCTAAGTCTACCCACAACGTAGTAAAATAGTGTAAAAATGCTCGACTATTAACTGTAAGGTTCCAAGTTTTAAATTATTCTCTGTTTACATGAACAGGTTAGTACTGGTGCTCCTGATTTATTGGTATTGGCTTGTTCAGTTGCAATTAATTCAAGCAATAATTATGATCACTTTTTATACAATATTTTTTTTTCAAACGTTGGAAAATAACCATGATAGAAAAAGACAGAAAATTTTTTCGTAATGCTCTTCACATATGTGAAATACATGAATAGTTGAGTAATGAACGTCGTGCTGGAAAGATGGAAAAATTGTGTCCTGAAACGTGGTGAAATAAAATAAGTTGCAAATGTATTGTATTTGGGATTGAAGGGCACTCAGGGGGAAGACTTTGGTCACGAGCTTTATCAAGTTTACCTTCTAAATTAGTGTCAATGGATGTTTCGAGTCACAAGAGCCGGTCTGGACGAAAAAAAAGACTTAAGTTTACTACGAAAGAATTTCCCACCATTCCCATGAGTAAAAGAAGTAATGCAAGATCTTTTGTTGCTTCCAGTGCTGCTGCAAGTGGAATTCTGTTGACTAGAAGGTATAAAAAATGAAAGCTGGTGAAATTAGATCCTACTCAAATGCTGTGAAACCTTAATTAACAGTTGAAAATACAACTAATTTTTTTCATTCAATGGAACAGTTATTTAGAAACATCGTGGAAATTAATTTGGTACATTTCTTTCAGAGTTTAGTTAGTAATATCTTCAGTGAAACATGATGCAAGAAAAATTTATGTTTATATGTTTAAAAGCTCACGTTAAGATAATGACAGAATTTTGTGACAGTTTCTTATTTCCTGAAAACACTTATACTGCATATGTTTATGAAGTCAATTGGTCACATACATTTTCTCGTAGCAAAGCGTACATGCTTAATAATTCGGCAATGCTCTTTGATGAAAAATGTTTATAAAATCTTATAATTTATTTCTATTAGTCTTGCCATGTATTGAATGAAAATTTATGTATGGGTGAGTCAAAGCCAAACTACTTCTAATAAAAGTTAACATTTTGATTGAGAATAATTTTTCATTGACTGGTTTATAATACATGAAATTAAAAAGGTACGTCAAGATTAGGATCAGACTATCTCGTCCATGTCTCGTACTTATGACTAATAAATATACGTCGGTGATTTCAGTACAGGGAAATAAAAGTCGTTGAAGGCGAAAACAACAACACAATCTGACTCAAGAATTTAGGTATTTGAAATTACGAAGAACATACACCATGAAGTCCTCCGTCGCGTGCATGCTGATAAGCAACAAGAAAACATAACTTCGACAACAATAACTTGTTTTTCCAACATCAACCGTGAAACATTTCGCGAAAAAATGAGACTTTGATATTAGTAAAGTAATGCAGCTCAGCATTATCTATGGAATGGCCCAAAAACGTGCAGAACATTTACAGTAATTTGTCTGAGCATTAGTTTTCAAGCGACACGCTGTAATACAAGTGCATTTCTTTGGAAAGTTTGCTAATACACAGGAATGAAACTCAGTGAAAAATATTTATTTTCTTGATGCTAATGTACGAGATATTTCAAAGATTATTTCTTAGTCAATTATATACCCACGACTCCACTTCCGAGACAAGTCATTTCTAGAATCAAAAAATTCATTATTGAGTTAAAGAAGGCAAGTCAATCGTGAGTAAAGTTTTGAAACATTATTAAGATCGTAACTACAGCAACATTTATTCATATAGACTGTCGATGTAGTCAATAAATTTGTGCAGCATTGATCCATGGAAATCGCTCTAATATGCAAAAGTCGCAACAACGTATGATTAAACTGACAGAACCTAAGCGCATAGCGCTCAAAATCTGTTCCAGGGGAAAAGAGGCAATCTGTTGTTATTCTGGCTCAGCCACCAAAATGAAATGAAGCACAAGCGAGTGGCACTTCACGAATGCATACCAATCATGAAGCAGAGTGTGCCACCAAGTCTTCTTTGAAGCCACGATCACGAGTGCCTGCTCAGTTCAATTCAAATATCGTTGATCAAAGCCATAAGCCTCTTACGGAGAGGCTCTCCAGCAGGCGCTTATCTGCCACCCAAATGATCTTCACTATGCATATGCAGGAAAGATATTTTTCACAGTAGGTGTCACTGCAATCATGTTGTATTAAAGCGAATGTACATGGTTGGTATGGCTAAAACGTGTGTGGTTAATTTTCGCTTAAGATTAAAAGTATATTTATTATAGTGTTAGTTTTGCATAGCTTTTCAATTTTTCACACTGGAAGCTTCACTGTAATTCCAGTTTATTATAAACTAAGAACCATTGAAGAATTTGCATCGTTTAAATCCTCCCGACGTCACTAAGAGTAAGTATTGTTTACTTTCTAGTAAGCAATGTCGGAAAACTGTAATGATTTAAAATTACAAAGTTAGTTCGAATGAATGAGTCACTAGACGTTGTAAAAATATTTACTGTTTGCGTTTCGATGTGAAATTTGTTTCCTTACAGAGTTGGTATATCAAAATTCTTTCAAAAAATCTCGCAAAAACATTTAGTTTTCACGATGGTCATTGACCACTGATTATTTATACAACTTCAGTAAATCTTAAAGTCCATAGTTTCTTTGAATGTAAAGCTACTTATAATGAAATAAAGTAGAATATGGCAACAGAAGCGAGTCATTTGATTCATTTGTGGACTCAAGTTGCATACTACCTAAAGTCAGGTCATCAACCTCACTCATGCACCTCAATCATACACAGACATTTTAGTCCCGTGAACGCGCCTTAATCACGCACAGACATTTCAGTCACGCTGCAATCATACACACGCTCCAAAAGTTAAGAAGAATATGAAATTAGTACTCTAATAGCTGGGGTTTTTTAATCCAAAATATGGAACCTCCAATTTACAGTATATGTTGAAGCTCATTCACCGGGTTTCGATCCACTGTAGTAGACGATTGAAGTATGATTGAATAGTTACTTTGTTCTCTTTGGTCAACGCTTTATGACAAAATTTTGCGTCGTCAGCGAATATGTAGATTTTACTGATGATTCCCACGTCAAGGTTGTTGATGGAAATGATGAAGAAGAACTGGTCTGCTCCTAAAGTTATATGCGTCAAATCACTAACTTGATCATGAATCATCACTCGGTCAGCGCAACCAGTGAGTCAGCTTCATATCCATCGAGAGTAGTTGCTTTAGTAATTGAGAGTAGACACAATTCTAATGACACATTTGTGCATCATACTGAAACACAAAAAAGTTATAGAAGTGGTGTTTGTCGCAAGGCAAGCGATGATCGTTTTATTGGGGCTGAATTCTTTACACCTTAAATTTTAAAATACATTTTAGTTATACCCTTCAAATTTAAAATTTAAAGGTATCTCAAGAGCAACTATGCATTTCTGCTCTTTTATTTTACAAATATGAAGACAAATGACGTAGCACAAGGATGCGGGGTGCGGACAGTGCTTAGACAAGCACAAAACAAGACTCGGCTGCACTGCGTCGCGCCATCTTGTGGCAGTTATCGCTGGCATCTAAGACCATTTCGGAGCATCCTGGCCCTCTTTTCGAATTTCCGTTGGCTTTATCTCAACACATTTTATGACTTAATGTTCGTCTAAAGATTAGACCAGTCTAGAATTACACTCTCTCGATCAGCACTGATAATTTTTTCTCATTTCTCTACACTTTGACGACAAAAGAAGGAATTGAAAACAGATGATGGGTAAAATTTGTCCGAAGAGAGCCCCAGATAAAATAGATTGAAGCTGTCAGCATTTTAATTGAATTACATGAAACAGCAAATCTACAAGTGTTTTTTACTTTAGTCACACCGCTTCATAATTGTTAAAGTTCTAGTTAAAATATAAATAAGAGTTTTTAGTTTTAGATCGAGAAAGCGTCACCTCTTCGGTTGATTATGTTATTTACTCACAGAAAATTATGATGTGTTTTTAAATAAAAAAATATATCTTAGTGTAATGTAACAACTACTTCCGTCAGTAGGGTACATTCTTTCATCACTATCATTGGTTTTCACGTGACTTGTGATTTAAAATTCACACCCCATTGAAGACAGGTATTAAAGAAACGTATTATTTCAGCCCGTGAACCCTATATTCTGTACGTTCTGACAAACATAAACAAAGCTTAGCAAAAATGAATATTCCCGTCTATTAATTTGCTGAACTTTAGAGTCAAACTCAAAATGCAAAACTTAAAGCTTATTTTTTATAATGCTCATGTGACCACGATACATCACCCTCATTGTTGGGAAGCGTCAATATAAAATTTATTATCATTTTGAGTCTAACGATTGTGGACGCTAAGTCCGCTTTGCGGCGTAAAACTCTGTCCCAATGGTCTATTGTTTCAGTAACTTGAGCTGGTATGTTTTGCAGAGAGGGTCGACCCTTATTTGTGGCTCCAGATAATGGGTGAGCAAACTGTAACCTGAGCACTCTGTTCGTGCTCAGACTCTCCTAAATAAGTTCTTCATAAGTCCAAACCAAGTTTCGTTTTCCCTGAACGAACAGGAAAGTTCATGATATCATATACTCCCTCTGATAGAAAACAGTTGTGCATACAACTATTAACGTTGGTCGGAAGCATTTGGGGCAGAGGGAAAAGTCTAAAAATTTAGTTCATGCATCATACCTTTAACGTTATACATGTCTCTTTAAAAAACGTGCGAAAAAATGTAAAAAAATTAATTTCCCAAATGCTTTGGGTAACATTAACGCCAGAATTTTTCCCGTCTGTGCACCAGCTGCTTCCGACCAGAGGGAGTATTTCGCTAATGATATAACTTGTCTACCGGCTTCATGAAGTTCTGTGTTTCTAGAAAGCACAGAGACTAAGTTTTTCCATCGTTGAATGCGGTTACAAAGGCTACCTAACGTCTTCATCATGACATCCACAGGGTCGTCATATTGTGAGTCATAGGTATAATTCACTTACCTATTTAATAGACAATGTATTTTCGTCTCATTCTATCTGTGTGTGAGTCCGTCTCATTTCTTCCTATCTATTACTGAAGAAAAATTATTGAACTAAAATCAGAACGGATATACATGTATTGTAAGCATTGTATTATGGATACCAAAAGCGCCGAATTACAATAAAATATGCCATTTTTCCCGTTGTCAGCCTTCTTCTCCTACACAGCCATGTTATCGGTTGATAAGATACAAAATAGAAGTTCTGCATGTATGCATGAAAAATATTCAGGTTCTTATAGCACCCCTAGTAAAACTGAAAAATATGTTTTATTTCATAGATCCTCAATTTTATCACTTTTAAACCGTAGAATTTCCATAGGTACTATCTAGGGCATATTATCAATAGATAAGAAACAGAATAAAAGTTCTGTATACATTCATGTAAAATATTCATTCAAAATATATTAATTCGTCATAAATTTTTAATACAATCGTGTTTTTAATGATTTCAAATTTATTAAACCTAATTATAGATAAAAAAATCACTGATTTTATCTTTTTCAACTCGTGGAATTTTCACGGAAACTATCTGGAATACATTATAAAGAAAAATTAAAAATTATCAAGTAGAATTTTTTTGTTTATTCATAATTCGAATTTATGGAAGCACATGCTATCAAAGAAGGTGAGAAAAACATTTCCAGTATAAAGTGGAAAGTTTGTCAATCATTTTCAAGTCTCCATTTGTATGTACTTATTATTTAGATTTGGTCAATAGCTCAAAACTAGACTCGTGTGAGATTGGATGACTGAAACTCTGAAGCATAAACCTCTAAATAATTTGGCAAACTTTCACATATAGCGAACAAATAACAAAAACTACACAAAAAACATTTTCAATGGAATTTTCATTCCAGTTATCAAATATCTATTTTATACTGCAAACTTTTGGAAAACACTCAATCAAGATATACTCTTTTAGTCAGAAAAGTTGCTCCATTTGTAAAGTTCAACATTCTACTTTGGAAAGAAAGTAGTTGCCAGAATGCAGAGAAAAAGTATGCAATGTTTTCGTTGTTTTCCATTTCTGCATTGCTTTTCGATCGCCTTGCACCTGAATCTGAATTAGCGATAGTTAACTTTTCCCTAAGTTGAGTTTCAGTAATGTAATTGGCCGTAAGTATTAAACACGACCGAGATCATCTTAGCTAGTTTAAGTCTCGTACAGCTAGGTAACTGTTGAAACTCATATGTACACATAAAAAAACAGCATTCTATGTGTAAAAACACGAAGATGGTTTTGCCGTTTTGCTAGTAAAACAGTGCCATACTTGTTTACGGAGGATGAATAGTGAATCACAACAGTTATGGTGAAAATATCATCAATACATCTGTACTCTTTCTAGCTACATGTAACACCTACTTGCAAATTTTTCTTTACTAACTGTACCAAAATCTCAATGGGAAGCTATAAACTTTTGCAGACGTGTACTTAATGTAACATTTTGTTCACCTTATAAATTTATATTCTATTAAAATATATTATTAAATCCCATACAATAATTTAAGATACAATAAAGAATATCTAAACAACAATATCTAAATTGATAATTCGACTGGCTACTACTTTGTCGCTCCATCATAAAGCTTCCAATGGCAGCACCGCAGAAACTCCTCAAGTCCACGGGACGAGCACTCACACATTGACATCCCGTCGCTCACGTGCGAAATGTTCCTGTATTTCTAATGATCGTGCCCAGAATCCTAAACTCATTCGTGTGTATAACTATTGGGAGGATAACATCCCTAAAATACTAGAATCGTGGGCGATGACAAGGCTAGTTACAAAACCTCGAGCCTCGAGGTTACAAGCGTCGAAGAAAATTGTCGATGTTTTTAAAATAAATGGTAGCCTCTTATCCGTTAAAGTTAGACACTGGGCGGTTTAATACCAAAAAATTAGCATACACAGAGCTGATGAAACAAGGCAAGTGATGTGGCTCAGTCAATGAAGTGACAGCTCACAACGCACTCTACCGGGGCACTGCAGATGTTGAAATGCCCAAAATCTTAGAAATTAGATAATTGAAATCCAAGTCCTAGAAGGATGAATAAAAAAATGCTTGAGTGATTTGCATCAAAAGGATCAGGCAAGTGGCACATGAAAATATTGGAGAAATTTAGTGCCGCAAACATGGGCAACGTTTTTATTAAGAAAAACATCTGGTAGTTATGGTGATGCTTATTCCGTTAGTGGAATGTTCATCGCTGGGCTAAAAAATCCCCCAAAAATATGTTTAACACATTCATTGTGGTATGACACACCTGTGGGTCACTGAGGTTAGGTTCTGTAATATTTTAAAATCTTTCTAGTGACTGTATGTACAAAGTAAAGATTTGCACCGGCTAGGCAACCGCAATGAATGTGTTAAGGCTGGTTATGAGTAAATCCTTACAATCAAATACCTTCTCGTCCTATTTACCCGGTGTGCCAGTACAGTACCTTCTTCAAGAACCGCTTATCGATGTAAAAACTGCGTTTCTATCAGTACTCATGACCTCCATCTCACGCTCCAGACAGACACTTGCCAGAGTACTTTGCCAACGCTGTACTCGTAACAGCAGTAGCATTTAAAACAATTCATTATTCCGATCATTATTCTGTACAGTCACAATTTCTGTGCGTTCGAAGGAGAAAATGTCTGATACAAACAAACGTTTAATTAGTATTTGAAAGTCATGCTAAGTTCCTTTGCAGGACAAAATTCAAGGCTTACAAACTACAACGCATCAAACCCAATCCTAATAATTCAACTGAAATCTCTAGCGTTACTCTAAAAATTTAAAATGTGACTGCTTTCTCTTGACTATTTATAGATCACATAGTCAAGAAAAGCGAGCCAAGACAGCGCACATCTTGTAGGATCGGAGAGCGTAAGATCGATGTTGCAGATTAAGGCATGCAATGCATAAACCCACAGGGCGCTGCTCAACCGGAGCCTTCATATCCCATGCTCTTGTCAGGCGGGCTCCACTTACCAATATTATTACCAAGCAAAGTCCCATTACTGTAATTACGAGCTCAGGTGCCCATTAGATAAAGCCTCGCATGCACCGAGAATATTTGACGACTTTTCATTAGCATTGATGGGCTGTTGAATAGATCCTCGCAGACATGGATGGGGAGAGGAGATAGATGCTGTTTAGAAGAGTAAAGGTTGAGGATCCAAGCTGCAGTGAAAAGTCATGGAATGAGCTTGCATATTCGTCATGCTTACATGTACTTAAAGCGGCAACTAGCGTTGTGAAAGATAAAAGATTTTATACAAGGTGGGGCATAAATTCTGTTACCTAACACAAACAATTTTTTTCTTTAAAAAATACATTTGCATATTTCAAAGTTTAACTTCAACAAATAGTAAGTAATTTACTTATCCATGACTACTAATAAAAATTAGTCAAAATGCTTCCCTTTCGCCTTCATTAGTTTGCAAAATCTTTTAGGAAAGTCTTTAAAAATATAATCTGATCTTCAACAATTTCACCCGAGCAATGAAAATAATAATCAAACGTTGAATTATTTGAAATAAGAGTTATAAAATAGTTGAAGCCATTACAAGCATCCAGAATTTGGTGCTGAAAATAAGTTGTGCTGTAGATACTGGTGATAATTACCCAACTACTGCTAATTTTGTTATGAATAAATTTTTTTATGAGTCAGTACTACGAGGGTGATTTACAATAACCATGAGTGACCTATTATTCAGGCTTAAGATATAAAGTATTTTACCAACACTGAAGCAGTTGTAATTTTTTTGATTTTAAAGACTGTCACCGTAGATATTTTTAGTTAACGACGTCTGTACGGTATTTTATGTAAAATGATTTTCTTTTTCATCAAAATTAACTAATGCTTAGTACGGTATCTTTCCAAAAGTGACTCTAGCTGAGTTCATTCACACACAGACGTCAGTCCTGTGGTGTGGAATAGTTGTGAGTTTTAAATTGATTTGCAGCGAACTGCCATCTGAGTTTGTGTAAACAGATGGTGCCACTCTGGCTGATTTCATTTGAAACTAGAACGTTTTTTCCATAAAAATACCTCAGTAGTTGAACAAATTTGGTATTGGAGCAATCATGTGAGATTATTATTTTTCTGAAAATTTGTGTTCATAAGAACATAGATGAAAACTGATATGTATATGAATGTTAAATTGACATTTTCACTGACGTTAAATTCATCTAAAAATACAGGAAACTCCGTCATATTAATCATTAGGATCATCTTAAGCATGATGGTAGAATTATATCTCGCCTAAAAGCATCCGATTCTGGAGTTGACGTTTCCATGTAGAAAAGTGCCTATTTTTATCTTTGTTTTAATGCCCTAGTAGAATGTTCATTTGGCTACCATCATGCCTGGTATCTGGACTCGGTGGCAAAATTTCCGGGGTTCAAGTTACGCAAAAGCACAGTTTTTTGCTGACAACATAATGTTTGATTGTGCAATGTAGCGTAGACTGCGGAAAGCGTCTTTACCAGGCCACGGTAATCATTTTCCTTCTGAATTAACGGCCGATAACAAATAAGTTCCTTGATCTAGCGGTAAATATCAAGAGATACTGATTATTAAACACTGAATTGCTAAAAAATGTAAACTAATTACCCTGCTGATCGAGGATTGCTGGAGAAAAATTATTTCAGGTCAAGATGGATACTGATATCTGTCAAATCTCAAAGCCAGAATATTTTCTCATTCAATAATTATTTGTAAACTTGAATGAGAAACCTACTGAGATCTTGTTTCCCTTAGTGCACGAATGTTTATTTAAATTCATAACGAGGAAATTATTTTATTTTCAAGTTTTGTTTCAAGTTTACAAACGCATAACTTCGTAAACTTATAAAAAATATCAAATTACACAAAGTTGTCAGAAAATAATTGAAATATTTGCTACGTTAAAACCGAAAACAAATATTTGCATAGAGAAGCAAAGGTCTTCTCATCGCTTTTTCTCCATTATATCAGACCTAATGAAGCTCATGGCGAATGATATATTTCTAGACCGAGTTTTCTACTGTTGTTGAACAACTCTGTAGTCAAATCATGCCTGCTAATTAATTTGTTTTTTTCATTGCACTGTTTTTAAAGTTGTCAGGTGTCATTAAGCGTTGGATATTTCTACAGCTGCCTTCGTGGTAGAATTTCTATCTTGCTATCTGGAATTTTTTCAGCGTCCTTTCTCGTATAGCAATATGCATTCATGCTCAAGAACTTGATGCTCCAGTCTCATACAGATATTTAAAAAGTCATTGCCCATAATTCTGAACTCTTCCGCACTTTTTAAGCCATTGTAGATTCGCAAGAAAAATTTTCTCCTTAGGAATACTGAGAGTGATTGGGTAAAAAATATACTCTATGTCATGTGCCTAGAAGATCATGTGTAGTCAAAAGCGTTGAGATCTGGGAATAACAGAGTCCATTCTTAGTAACAGATGATGATAAGAACTTTTCTTCACCATTTCTGTGCCTAACGAGAAATTTTGCTCGTCTCTCCCCCCTTTTTGGGTTTTAAAAATCGGCATCAGAAGTTTTATCGTAACAAGGTTTCAGTGTTTTCAAGAATACCTTTCCGTATTGCTCTTTACCTATTACTACTCCAATCGGGCATAAACAAAAAAGGACTCTCCTCTTTCTGAAATGTGTACACAAATCATAATTTAAGTGAGTTTCTAAATCCTAATCATTTTTTCTAGCTTCAAAGATTATTAAAACTAGTTTGAAGAATTCGATCATTTCGATCATTGATGGTCAACTGAATAATGACTTACTTATGAGCTAAAATATTTATGCACGTAATTATTCACCAGATTCAGATACACGTTACTTCGGTGACCTTTTTTCAATTGTGGCAACAGAATGAAGTTGTTTTTTCAAAGAGCCTTCACGTGTCCTCAATGTGATTCCTCCAATTTTTCGGTCGCGTTAGCAATTCATCTTAGTTCTCGTCTTGTGCCGTGCCCTATTTTGTCTCACAAGCTTTCGCAGAGTTTTTGTCTTCTGGAGATGCAAGAGTGTTCTGACTGATGTCAGTCTTTGATTGAAGAAGCACATTTGCGTCTTTCAATAATGGGCTTTTGAGAAACATTCAATTGATGCTACGTTGTAGTCCCACTTTAAAAATCTTCTATGGAATAAGGTTGTCTCCATGTTTTCCCGATTATGAATATACATATCATTTTAACACGTTTGTTGCGATTGCCTGATTGGTGTAAAACTTCACTTTGTACGCATAGTCACTAGAAGGATCTGAAAAAATTACAGAACCTAACCTAAGTGACCCACCGGTGGGTCGCATCGCAACAAACGTGTTAAGGATACGGAAAAATGATCACGGCAAAATACTAGTGAAGTTCTTTTCTCTGGCAGTCTGCTGGCATATCTTAGTTCCATGAAATTAACTGAATTGGTATTAGAAATAACGAAGAAAATTGTTTGAAATTTTACATTAGCATTTATACCACACTTTGTATGCAACATCCGTCTGCTTGAAGCCCTCGCTCAGAACCAAGGTATGAAACTGATAAGCAATTGCGACAGTGGCTGATACTTGCAACTTTGTTGCGTTCATTATTTGTTCCAGAGTCCTACCAGTCTCTCAGTGAGTAAACTTACAAACATCGACGATTAGCTTCTGGTTACTGAAAAAAACAATTAACTCCCACATATATGAACTTTAATTACAGGGTGTCTCAAAAAAATGTACTCACCCTTTAACCGTTGCTAACATACTGTCTTCTTTGTGTTGCAGGTGTGAGGTTCGAACCTTTGCGAACATGATTCTTTAATCACATTTAATCATGTTCGCAAAGGTTCGAACCTCACACCTGCAGCACAAAGAATACAGCATGTTAGCAACGGTTAAAGGGTGAGTACATTTTTTTTGAGACTCCCTGTATTTTGCATATAAAATGTTAGAGTTATTTCCTTATTTTAGTTAATCATTTTGGTCATTTTCGTCGCTTTGAAGTCTGCAAGTCTGACGACTTTTATTCAACGTAAACTTAGTTTGCAAGTTCAGGTCTGCAGATACTTGTTTACCATACCCTTGACTCTTACATCATGTATGCAGCTTTACTCATCACCCTCAACAACGCTCATACAGAGCAACTTATTTGTGCTGAACAAAAAGCGAAATTTTGGTCCGAAGCTGTGAAATGCCAACATTTCCTTGATGCGTCCCGCTGCATTTTCTACTTCATCTCCGTCGACACCCAGGAATTGGAGGCAAGTCGCTCAGGCGCTCCACACAGAACTACTGAATAAATTTGAGCCTAAATTTCGCCCGCGCTTGCGGCTCTACCTTCTACTAAAATATTCGAAGCTGCTGCAAAATCGTGAACTTACTTTTAGCAACAAATTTGCCATTTAGGATTTCATGGCCCCCACGGATTGCGAAATTTTCTAGCGGAATGCAGTGTTTATGAGAGAAGCCGCAGATTGAGGAAAAATTGATTAAAACTTAGGCCGTGGCAGGTGAGTGAGGATTTTTTTCCTGAAAAAGCTTCAAGTGAAATTAGTTGAATTGATGAAGAGAGAATAAAATGGAGCATACTTGGAAGTTATACTGATCATTTTATTCACAGTCTACGTATCGATCATTCATACGCCGCATGTGCTTCTGTTTACTCTCTTTAAATTTTTGGTCAAATTGATGAATACGTGCGAGTATTATCCTGAATTACTCTAGAATATACTGCACGACAGTCAATCGAAATGATCAATAATTCAGCAAAATACTAAAAATTTGTAATAGATTTTGTAGCTCTAGTCAGCGAATCTTATTCATCATGAGAACTGCTATTTTCAGCTCAAAAAATCAGTGCCTAAAATCGTAAAAAAATATTATGCATGATATGGGATCCACTCACCAAGATTTCTCATTTGGCAGATTTAAGAACCATCATTACAGCTAAATCATATCCTAATAACTAAAATGAACTACAGCATGGCACGCTCAAAAGATTGCAGGGAATAAACTAAATAGAATACCCAGTTCTTAACAATGCCCTATCTCTTACTTGGAAAACTGCTATCACTGACGACATAGGACTCTGTAGAGCAAACACTGGCGGGAGAGGCATCAGTATTTACCAGAGTAGAAAATAATACCTTCTGATATAGCCCAAGAGGATCATTTTTCTTGGCATGAGCGGCATCGGAGCATCTTGAGTAATTTCCCTAGAGGAGACTACAATGAAACACTGAAGCCGAGAAGCACTCTAGTCATCAAACGTTCGTTCCAGCTAGAATGGATGTTTGATGAGCAACGCAGCAGCTGCAGCAAACACATCAATTCGAGAATCCTCAAGAATTCTTGACGGACATCTGTGAACAATCAGACTTCATTTCATCGTTTAGTGATCACTGGATTCTTTCAGGCCCACAGCGCTTACATTCTTTTCTTCAACTCGTATGTTGACCGATTTTCCAGCTAATTCAGGAGTTCAGTTTGAAATATATATTTGCTAGTGTTTCAATATTTCTCACTTACAATGAAAATGTTTTTTTACGTATAATAAATCAGTTCTAAAATCTCCCCTTATTCATGTACATACAGGGAAGGCAGTTTTCAATCATTTTCAACATGCTCATCGTAAAGCAATTTTAAAAGCGATACATCGTTTGAATTTCGAAAAACATCGTTCTAAAAATCAGCAAAGGAGCAACAAAATACATAGCTATCTATGATTGTTAAATGTTAATTA
Organism: Trinorchestia longiramus; assembly: GCA_006783055.1. NCBI lineage: Eukaryota > Metazoa > Arthropoda > Malacostraca > Amphipoda > Talitridae > Trinorchestia > Trinorchestia longiramus. The sequence continues at coordinate 224,931 of VCRD01000457.1, forward strand.
ACCTTTTCCATGTTGAGTCTTTCGAGAGTGGAACCAAGCTTCGCAATGTATCGTCACTTAACAGTTACACATGTCTTCATTTTTCTCCTAACAGATATTCGTATGTTCAAATACCTAGAACTTCTCGTTATCATGGAAGGTTTTTAAACCTATTTCTATAAAATTCGCAGTCTACGATTTGGTACGGAAATTCCCATTCTATTTATCATTTGGAGCTTATTTTAAGGAAGTGAGGCTGTCAAATAAAAAATGTTTTTCGAAGTTAATTTTGAACGCCCGTAACGATTATTAAGCTGGTATTATTATTCTTACATATTATTTCAGGTTATAAGGTTTTTTCTAAAATGAAATTGATTAATAAAACTGATTTTCTTAAAAACGTCTACTCTGTAAATCTAGCAACAGCTATGTTCAACTCTTGAAATACATGATTTTCAAAACCGTAATTATAAATTCATCGAGATAAATTTTGACAGTATTTTTATTCCTAAGCCTCGTGTAACGTCCTCCCGATTTGGTGTCATCTCCTGCAACAAGAAGGTACCCAGAGACTAGTGTAATCCATTCACACAATCTGCTGTTATGCTGGCCGAGTGGCAGAGCCAAACTTTCGATGACCTCTGAGATCATGCCCCACCCAGTTCAGATCAATATTTGCCAGCCTACTATATGGTATTTGTCATTCAGTTTGGCTTCATAACAAACCTTGTAATCTATATTGCTATTTATCATCCAGGGCTTGTTTCAATCCCTCTATGTATTCAAATCTAGACCTAACTGGTCTCAACGTTTTCGCTTGTAACACATCTTCCTCTTACAATTGATGGAATCTGTTGAATTTAAATGACCATAAGGAGTGAATTTATTCATTCACTCCTGTCAATACATGTTCGTTTATCCAAAAGGAAGCAAATTGATCTAGGCTTCGGTATCAGATAGTGGCATCACAGCTTCTTAATATAGTGTGGAATTTAAATTTATTAATCTAATAATCCAAGTAAAGCTCCCATATTGTACAGTTTTCAACATATAGATTTATGGAGCTAGGGAACTGAGTAATTTCTCGTTATGTATTTACTTTGAAATATTTTAATTTTCTACTGTCATTCCTACTGTAAGTAGTGTTTACTTATCAAGCAAGTAAATGAAATTACGTAAATACGGATGAAATTAGTTAAAACAGGACTAATTCCTTTGTTAGATGAGCAAAATCAGAATGTTCGCATAGTGTGCATTGAAAGCAAAAATTTAAAGCGTTTTCAATTACTTACATCATAAGCTCTGAGTCTACACAACATGAACTACAAGCAATTCGAGCTCTTTCCGCTAACAGAATTCGCGTATTTACGAATTCACAGAGTTCACAATGAGTAAGTTGGAACGACTTAAGTTGCCAGACCATAAAAAAATAAAACGGCAAGGTTCACGTGCGCTTCTACTCGGCTAACACTTAGCTCATGAGAAAAATTTTCTTCGAACCACATAAAAGTCTTCTTTTATTTTGGTCCCAATGATTAGCGGCCAAACTTAGAGAATTCTTGGACAGAGCAACAAAAAGTCACCGAGATATTCGACAAAAAACTGCAAACTTCGGCGATAACGAATAGAAATTGTCATGGAAAATGCCTCGGAATTCGAAAAAAAAATCAAAATTATGACTTCCGAGAGCTATAAGAATGTTCAAAGAGAATAATGAACGAGAGAAGCAGAAAATATTTCCGTAAGAAATTCATATTACTTGGAGATGAATGTGCTCTGCCATATCAGGGAATCATCACAAATATTTTTTCACTAACAAAATGAGCCAGTGTAGTTACTTATTTGTTAAACTTGGAATTGTCATTTCATTTGACACATTAATTTGCATGCAGTAATATTTCATTTTTTATTGCATGATGCAACATTAATTTCTGTATGCAATAGAAAATCACAAATGAGGTCTGAAATACTTAGCATAGACGTCTTATATATACTGCAGTAATGTTTTGCATCCGACTTCGCTGGAAATTTGAACAGTCGCTCGTTTGAACGTATGTAGTTGTGTTAATTTTCAGCTTACACCTACTGCTTGTAATATCAGGTAAAGAATATTGTACTAGTTCACCGTAGAATACTGTTCACTGAAGGTGGTTTCAATCGAATAACTAAATCATGGAAACAAGAGTCAAATTATGAAATAAATTAGGCTATGAAGAGTAAAACAACTGTCCTCAGGTGTGACATGTTATCAGAAAGTGGATATTGATATCCGTAGACCTAAACATTTCCATCATACTATCCTCTCCTCCTTAAATGACTGTATTCGGTGGGGATTAGGAAAACATGGTCAATTGAGATGGAGTGATATCAGCGACGAATCTCTTTTACTTTGCTTTCCTGCATGAGTGTATTAAGTGAAATTATTCATTTTCAAATTGTTACATTCCCTTGAAAGAGAAGTTCACTACATCTCTCAGATAAATCCTCAGAAGCTGCCTTAGAGATGCCAAAAAGAGCACGATGCCCCTGAAGAGACACTTGGGCGGCGAGTTTTAGAGCCCCTAATTGAAGCTGCCCGACCACAGCCACAATGGGACTCTCCACCCCTTCATGGAGCAATCATCGTCACCATTCAAAAGGTCTCAATGCTTCAGATGATTGGTCAATGACTGACATTCATTTGACGTGCTACCGCACTCAAGCTTTTATGCTCGTGTTAAAATACGATCATGTTTATCTGGTAATAATCCAAACATAAATGGCTTGTTCTATGGTTTGAGTCATCTTACTGTTTCAATCTGAGGAACAATGTTTCCAATGTACTTTAAAAGATTCGGTCACAAGGCTAAAATGAGTGGAAGATTATTTATCTATGGGAGTCCATAGTAAATCGTGCGATAATTTGTGTTTAGAAAAAACGTAGCAGTTTATTGTTTTGAATTCCAGAACATAGAAATTTAGATATAAACTAAAATTCGATGGCACCCTGAGTAAAGTGCTGGAAAAATGTTTACAGCAATGAAAAATGAAATTATCAGACCTTTACTGTCCCTAAGCTTGTGTTAAGATAGGAAATCAATACACAATTCACCAACAAAAATTCAGATGCCCTCCACAATTGAGTTTTGTGAAGAGTAAAAGTGTAGTACACGAATAGCAATATAAAATTAACCATGATTCAGTGTCATCAAATGGCAGGGAGATCCTAAGCCTCATAAATGCGTCAAAAATCAAACTAGTTCTTCGTAACGTAGTGAGTCTCAAAGTTACGGCATCATATAAGTGTTTTTTCAATGAATGCAGGACTAATTTTACGGTGATTATTATATTCGAAAGCACCTTACGAAAACTCGTTAGTTCTAGACTCTTAGAAGACTTAGATATTTTTACCATCTGTAGCACTAGATGTATATTTCATTGTTATTCTACCGTAGTTATTTATTTTCGAATGAATAAAACTGTAGGAATAGTAAATACTTGTTTTATATATAATTCGAGAATACAATTTAGCATCTAAAGATGATGCATCTAGTAAATTTACGAACATGGTCATAGAAACTGTTAAAAAGATAGAAAGTTCGGTATTTTCCAAATATAAAATAGTGAATCACGTGTTTAACCCATTCGGTACTATGATGCAAATATCAAAAACTTTTCAACATATTTAACATCAAATTTAAAAAACAAAAAAATATGCTTTGTGATGTTTTATGGTCACTGCATTGTCCTGATCAAACTGTAGCTTGCACTGCCCTACCAGCGTTTGCACAGACACACGTGTTGCTCTGCATCTTAATAGGCGAAAAATGACTGCGGCTACCAGAGATGCCGTCGGGACCGAAAGGGTTAAATGATTATAAATTTCATTAGTAAGTGATGTTCTTGAGTCGAAATTATATTTGATTTCAACGGAAAGTAACACATCATTTCTGCACGCTTCCGACTGAGACTCAAACTTTAGAGTAAAAAGACGCTGGTTTAAACAAAGCATTTTTAAAAAGCATCTAATTTGAAAATTTCATAAATGATACATTCACCGAATCTTCAGCCCTACAAAATAGTAACGCAATCGACATTATTTCTCCTCATTTTTGTCACACCAATGAACCAAGTCTTGTAGAATTTGTTGTTTTATCAAGTTCTTCGTAGGTATGATTTCATATTGAAAGAAAATACGTTCTTGTGGTTCGGGAATGAAAATGACCCATCAAATTTTTGTCAAAGTTTTTCATGAGGGTAATATACGAAATCATTGTAACGTACATATAATTCGGATTACACAGCCGTAAATATGAAGTAAGTGAAGATGCTTTCTATGCTGAAATAAAAGCTATCTTCAACTATGTGTTTTATGGTCGTTTGCAATCGTTTTGTACAGTTTCGCATAGATGAAAACTATGCAACTTCTCCGCAGCAATTTCTTAGCCCCATGTTTTTCGAAATGTCCAATGTAAATAATCGTACTACCTAGTTGATTCCTAGGTTTCTACCTAATTTCTACTACTTAGATTTCTTGACCTAAAGAGTGTACCATTTTGTTCCTACAACGAGTACTGCTGCTGCCCTACAAAGTGCGCTGTCTGCGTTTTAATTTATGGAATGAAGTGGCCGGCTCATGAATGATATTACTCCTGTTCTTGAATGATGATTATTATTCACTTGTTTCCACGCACAACATTATCGTTTCCTTATTCCTGCATACAATTCTTATTCCATATATTTGGCTGGAGCTCGTCTGATTCCATTTCTGAAATTGTTCATTTTGAATGTTTCTACATAAGACTCTTTGTTTGCTAATTCTTTTTTGTCAGTCCCGGTAGCTTACTACCTACATTTGTCTTCTTCGAGAGTGGCTCAGAACATATTTTTTTGCTCAAATACTACAGAGCTGCACAATTTTGGCTTTCTGCAATTTGTGAGCTATGTTTTTTCATGGAGAAAGTAATCCTGAACCCCAGCTGTCTGGAGTAGCTCACACTCTGCAATAGTATTCCAGTTTTGTTTTCTTCCCAGCCCTCACTTGTGTGAGAAATGTTTTTCTGGGATCGGGTAATCCTATATATCCTCTCACTGGAATGGCTCACTTCCGTTTTTCAGTAGCCACGAACAACTTCTTTTCGAAGCTTCTCAACATTGTATCTTCTAGGAGCCTAGTCTTCTTTTTTGCGTGCAATTGCAACTCCTCGTTGTCTAGATCCGTAGTGTAGGCAACTTTTTGGTGCGACCGTCACGTCTAAAAAATATCTCGAAGGCTCCTGGGTGAATGGCATTAGGAAAACGAGAAGTCTGAGGGTCGCTGCAGTGTATTTTCTCTGTTTGATGGCAACCCCCACACTTCACAGTTGTTGCAACCAGGCTGACTGTGCTGGAGGTTGTTTGTTAGACACTCATCATTATAACTTGTGCACCACAAACCCAGATTTGAAATGTAGAACGTAGTCTGTATCTCAATAATCTGTCCATATAAAATATTGTTCTGATAAAGTCAAACTTGGAATATGGAATAAAATGATAGGGCTTAGTAATGAAAAGTCAAGCATCGATATGAATCACAAAGTCCAGACATGAACAATACATGCCGGACATGAAGAAAGATGCGTTGATATGAAATGTATAGAACGCATAGAGCTGATACGAAGTCTAATTTAGACCCATGAGTTCATGAACCTCTAGTGCTCGCCTGCCTTAAAGTGTTCAATCATAGGATTATAATTCTGTAATAGTCCTAGACCCAGGTTACTGCCTCATTTGCGAAGAATTAACCTGATGAGAAACCCTTGTCTGGGTTGCGATCGTTCTGTTAAGAAACTAAGCCTCCGAAGAAGTGTGCTGGTTTTGGCCAAATCATGGCATCCAGCGACCTCAGTAGGCCTTACCCAACCAGTAGCGCTTGGACTGTGAATGAGGAAGGTGTGTAGCCACAACTATGCTTCGTATCCTGACAGCTAAGGGAAAGTCTCCATGGCTGTAAATGGTATTCTGAAAGTGAGAATAATGCATTTAGAGCGTATAATGGACCACGTTGACACTTCCCCGTTGCAGTGCAGTTATTCAATAGTTCAGATGTAATGAGGGAATGATGACCGCAGCGCCGGACATTGGGCTAATGGAAGCGTGATATGCTGTCTTCTTATAGACCAATGACAAACTTACTCATATCAAATAAGATCTTGAAATTTCATCAATTCTACGGTGTGTGGTGACTTGTGATGTTTCCATGTGTCAATGTTTCTTCGGTTTATTGGTATTTTTCTTAAACACATTACGATTGCGCTATGTGATACGCACATGTGTTGTTAAATGTCTTTCATCCCTTTTTGACACAGGCCTAAGCCTATTATGATTGTCGTACTATTTACCTTTTTATTTGCTTTGATAAATATTTTTTTGAGCATTAGTGATTTTCATATGATTTATTAACATTTAATTGGAACCGTTTGATTCACGGATATTAGAAAAAAAATATGTGCAACATTGACTGCAAAATAACGTACAGTTAACTACGTTTATATCTTTTGTAAAAACTAATTTTTTTCTAATCTAGGTATCTACAAATTATCACCTTTAATACTATGTAAATATTTAGACGTTAAATAAGCTTTGATTACATGCAACTCAGAGGTTTACAAAAAATTTCCATTTAAGGAGAAGTTCCGTTTTTCACGGAACTGTTTTAATGTTGTGAGGAGCCTCAAAAAAGTATCAGTAGTGTGACTAAGTTTGATAATTCATTTCAATAATGGCATGCTTTCGAAATATTTCATGAGTGCTATCTAATATACAGACTGGATCAGTTCTAACAGAAAAACTTTACCAATTAAAACGATGTTAATATTAGGGTTGCCAAAAACACAACACGGAATAGCATAAAATGAAGCAGAAATTTAATTTTCAGGATAATCAATAGAGTGACAAAAATAGTAATGCAGTTCAGACCACAGCTTTCAATAATAAGGTTACTAAAATGTGGAAAATTTGAACTGGGTTTAAAAAAAATTTTTTAAATATTTTACACAGCGTTTTCATCAGTTTTTCATTTTTATTGCTGATAAATACTTACAAGAACACTTGAATACTGACCACCTATCACTCATTTATTTGTTATTTTGTTGAGATTGATCCAAGTAAAATGAGTTAATTTAAAGAAATTGCATTAATTTTAAAAAGTAAATGTTATAAATAAAAATAATATTCGCCCCTTTGTATAGCCTTGCGCGAACGATAGGCAGTCAAAAAGTGAGGAAATTTTTTCGGGGAGACCTTGTGTACATAAAAACTATCTGA
>VCRD01000457.1:232634-266241 GCA_006783055.1 Trinorchestia longiramus
ATGTCCATTTATCATAAATGTCACGCACGTGTTCGTCATGCCCTTTTCACAGTCAAGTAAATGACCGGCTGTAATTGGGCGCAGAAAAAACATGTTTACTCCTGGATGACTTTGCTAAATGAAGTATGCTTTTTCCGTGTTAGTTTTTTATAAATATACCGCTATCCATCTCTGGAATTTAGTAAAAAATGATAAACGTTATCTGCTAATTGAAACGTCATTTATCGTTTAAAATATCATCTACCAATTGACACATCATCTGTCAATTAAAACATCATTTGCCAATTGAAGTATTGCATTCGGAGTGACACTCCACACTTAAAGATACATTTTTCCGAGCTGTGCCATATTTTTGAAACAAATTTGTCCTCAGAACTATCCATCACCGAAACCAGAATATTTAGAAAGTAATCTCGTTCATATTTCGAGTTAAGTTAAGTGTCGAAATTACATACATTTTTATACTGAGATTTTCTTAGAAAAAAAATGAAGAAAATTATATCGCTTTTCTACTTCTCTTCTCTCTTAATATGTTTTTAAAACTCATGAATTTTGCTAGAGCAGAAACAGTTCATGAAAATTAAATTAACAGCAAAAATTGCAAATTATTGAAACTTCGTCATATTTTGATAATATCATTTGAATAAGCATTTAGTCAATGTGGTCTTGCCACACTCAAACAACAAGAGCAAAGCCAACAAGAGCCTGCTACTAAAGAGCTGTTGATGACATTGAGGTCTCTACGGCTGATTCTGTTTAGAACAGACAAGTTCAACTGGGAAACTTTGTTTTGTTACAATGCAATCTCATTTAAGGAACACTTTTCTAAATTTTATACTTTTGCTTAATGTCCATGACACTCAACCGACCTTAAGCTAGAGTGGGAGGCTAAGAATTAAGTTATGACGTTACAGAAGTTAATTTGAATCGCCAGATATCGTATTTTATGAATCCTGTATAAAAGCAGCAGCCGTATACAATACAAAAGTAAAGTAAGACAAGAGAGATGAGACAATCTCTCTGTTCTTGAGCTGTAACTTGAATTGCAAGCCGTCTAAAGTTAAGACATCGATCACGCAAAGGAACCTCAATCACGCACACGCACTTCAGTCACTCACAAGCACTTCAATCACACCCTGACGCCAGGAATAAGGGAAAGGAGAGGGAACGGTCATACTTACTAGTTATCAAATTTTACATGATATAATAATTACTAGACTCAATGCGCATTGGACTTCATAAATTTAGTAACTAAAACTATTTTCACCTATCGTAGTACATATATATTATTTTTTATAATCATATCAAAGGCATACTAAGCTTCGTATGAGATAAGAACTCCTTCTAAACTGAGAAGTACTCAAAATCTCTTTTAAGAAAGGGAGTAAATGCTATAAGAGTACGAAGCTCACATCTTGTGAAATTCCAGCACTTAGTGTATGTATGAACTCGTTAATGGCAAACCTACAATAAATTAATTAATTCCGCCGAAAATTTATTCTCTTTCCACTGAAGTTGAGAAGCCGATCAAACTTAAGCTGCAAAAACAAAGGCAGCGGAAGAGACCTCATGAACTCGATCAACTCACATCAGGTTGATAGCGAACTCAAGGAGTCACATAATAACATAATGATTCAGATTAAAGCCTCACATAGTGATATAATGATTCACAGTAGGGAGTCACATAATGAGTCCCATTATGACCTACAACACTTTAGCATATGGTTGTAATTAATTGTTGTCATATGGAGTTACCTGTACGACATAATGAAATTTTTTTAATTAAATGTATGTTTCCAAAATCAAATAAACCTATTAGGCAACCACATGAAGTTTTTGCAGGTAAACCATCCTATTGGTTCATTCTATTTGTCCGCATTGAATTGTTTCTCTATGCGTTTACCTGCTAGTGGTAATATCGGTACAAAGTTAATTAACTTTTTAGTTGCAATGGTCAGCACATAATTTACTTATTTTATATGAAATCATCACACTCATATTAATTCCAATGAAATTATGAAAGGAAAAGAGTTTCTTCTCAAATCATCTGGAGGTTTCTAACATAAGTTTACGAGTATAAAAAGAAAATGAAGCCTAAAATTTAAACCTATCATTATTAGAATAGTTTTAGTAACCCAACCTCTACTATGAAACTATTGAAAAAAGCTTAACCTACTGAAAATTGAATTTATAACGCCAATCCACAACATGTCTGAAAATATTTTACTTAAATATCACCACTGAAGTTATAAATTTATTTACAAATATAACATTGAAAACTCTTGAATCGGACAAGCGCATTAAACATGATGTAGGCCATGATATGATACTTGTTCACGTGAGGCAGATAAATGAAGGAGGTACACTTACACTAAATCGTTTAGTTGACCCACAAGTCACCGTGAAAGTGTTTTTACTGGACCACCTGAAGCAGGTGATATTTGGAGAAGCATATTTCTGGATGAAACAACAGAAAGTTGTCTGCATCTGCTCAGATTTGTCTGTAGCAGCATAGATCTGTCTGCAGCAGCGCAGATCTCTCTGTAGCAAAGTAGATTTGCCTGTAGCCGTGCAAATCTGCCTGTAGCTGTAAAAATCTGCTTGTAGTAGCGTTGATATGCCTGTTACAGTGCAGCTCTATCGACAACGGCACCACGTTGTCTCCAGCAGCGTAGTGCTGTCTACAGCAGCGTCTAGGAAGCTGCTCCTGCAAGTCCTATAAAGCCTGTCAATCGATTGCGACAAATCTCAATATTTTCTGGGGTTATCCGAGTGTGTCACGAGACAACCAAGATCCTTTCTGAACTCCTCTGAAATATGATGCCTTGTGCAGTCTATCGATTTTATTGATGTCAGATTTGTTTCTTTCATCGATATTTATAGAGTATATCAATTCACCTCGGACCTGGACAGACTGCTCAAGCTCCGCTAGCTTGAGGTTTTGTTTTTAATGTGAAACATGGCTTGCATGTCGATATTACGCTTAAAAGCACAATTTTTTTGACGTTTAATGCTTGGCGTCTTTCAGAAAAATAGTTCCTTATTAATTAATCAATGTCTGAAACATTCACCTAATATCTAACTGAATATCAAATTAAGATAATACAAAGTTATCAGATGAATAAGAACCATATTCTAATTTCATTTCAGATTTAGGGTAATAATTCATTGTGAGTGAAGAAAGTTTCTAGCCAAAAACAAGAGTTATTCAGCATTGCAAACACATCACAAAGAACGTTAGTAATAATACGTTAGTATTTATACGTCAGTAATAATACGTCAGTGTTGGTATGCCAGTAACGACAAGACAGTAATCAGATGTCAGTACTGAGACGTCGATAATGATACATCAATATTGATACGTCAGTAGTGACACGTCAGTATTGATACGTCAATAATGATGTGTCAGTGTTAATACATCAGTAATGACACGTCAGTTATTATGAAATATTGAAGAAATGACTGACTTCACGTGAGAGGCGAACAAGTGCAGGTGCTACAGCAACGATAAAGCGAGTCTCATCAGATCTTCTTTCTCGAATCCCGTTCCTGAAGACACCAATTTTTGTGAAAGTCAATCTCCAGAAAACCAAGATTCTTCAATTTAGATAAAATTCTCCAAGAAAAGAACAGAAAGCTTTGTGATAGCGAGCATCTTATGAGATAATTCTACCAAAATTTTTGTTAAAAGAGAAGGTAAGTTAAATTTGTTTATAGATTCTGTTATTATTATAACATTCTCAAAAGCATTTCTGTTCCTTTTTGAAACCTTTTCATTATATGACAAATTTTCAGCTGCAGACATCGCTCTGCCTTCAAAGGACTCTTCGCATTCTGGAATGTCAGAACTGAAAACTGCTTTAATTGAGGAACTGTTAGACCAATTGGAGAGTTTTCCGATAGTCGCTGAGCGGTTGCAAAGTGTTCTATTCCTTTTACTTTGCTCTCCGATCGATGGAACACAAGGAAGAAACTGTCTGATGATAACACCGACCAGGATGTGATTTTACGCGTTGTTCCGTCATTTTCTGCAAATTCAGATGAAAAGCTTCATTAACGTTTACTTCATTTTGAAGGCCAATCTTAATCCCTAGTAATCCTATTCAAACATTTTAAGTCTATTACCTTGACTACAACTTCAGTTCAAATGTTATTTGATTCGCTGCCAGGAAATTTACGAAGTCTTGCTCTGACCTGCGTAAGTTTTCCTCTACTGATTTCATTATGATATAAGATTTGCTAGGTAAAAACTCTCGTGATTTTATTATTAAGTTATTATGTATACTTTTTACTCCTGTAAGCGCATTTGCCTGATCCTGTACGCAACTATTGACAAATTAAATAATTTCTGTTTGAACTTTGCAATTTGCAGAGTAATTTGAATGTTAGTATTAAAGTCCGTAGATTTATTTGAATAAAATTATCTGATATTCTGATTTCGATTAATGTACTCAACATAAACAACACATTCCAAAAGCACGTCCTACAATTGTGCAGAAAGTAAAATAAATTCATTGCCATATTTTTTTGTTTGGTCACATCGTAATTTTTAAGTATTTACTGAGTTTCGGTTACTACTATACAATTCGCAGAGTAACTTAATTGATAGAATTAAAATCCGTAGATTTATTCAAAATAATTTATTCATGTCGAACACAGACCTGAAGAAAAAAGTACGCATTCTAACAACAAGTTGTAACATCACATACAAATTATGATAAGTAATTGGTACTTTCTATTGCTGTACTTGTTCAGGCACGTACGTAACACTGAAGGATGCGACTGGTTAATCAGAATCATGTTTGGTATGAGTTATATGTTTTCAGTGAATGACGAGTTTAGGCAGGGTTGTATGTCGCTACCGTCGTTGTTCAGTGTACAAACGAATGATGTTGTGAAAAATAAAGGAAGTATTCATTATTTAAAGGCCATTACATTACTGCGGGGAGTGGCTGTGCAAACTAACTTTGTCAGCTATTATTATCCTCGTGGTACAACGGTGGTAATTGAATCAGGAGAAAATCCATAGGGATTAGCGACCAAAATTTAGAAAGTGTACAGCCTCAAAAAATAATGAATTAATTCGATTAAAACAAATTGATGGAATTTCGATGAACTTAAACGTATGAGGATCACAAGCCAAATGAAGCGGAAAGATAAAATTTGTAAGCTTATTTTTAATGTAGTAGGTGCGCATTTTTTGTTATTGAATGGATTGATGATGAAGTAGATGGGCCATAACGTAGGTTTTCATACAAGGTTGCAATACTTTGGACGAAAACTAGTAACCAATTTCAATTCTATAGTTGTTTGTTGCCTAACAAGTTACTGCCTTTCATGTTGCCACCGATGTTACCACCTCTGTGTTACCCTATGACAAACTAGTAACTGAAGTGAATGTAAAGAAACTGTCTTCATTTTGTGTTCAGTTGTCAAGATAGCAAATTGAGGTAGAGCTACAGGAAAAAATTTGTATCCGTACGGTATGTGTACAAATCTTTCCAACATACAGAGTTAAAACCCTAAAATATTTTGGTATTCCAACTTAATATGGAAAAAATTTCAGTAAAAAATAGTTTCATATATTCTGTGAATATCTGTCATAGTGAAATGAAAGTAAAATAAAATCATTTTAAAAAATTCTCATTTGTAACATCAGTTCCACACAACGACATGGATAATTTAACTTTCCATATAGCATTCTGATTTATTTATAAGATGTAATGCATTTGAGTAATTAGACTTTTTGCTTATCACATTTCTTCTCAATTCCTAAAACAAAATCTAATGTTCTGCTTGAAAATGATTGCTCACCTTGACTACAGGACATCAATGGATTACGAAACTGGAAGCTGGCCAAGATGCAGGCATTAAACAACAGATGCTGTGGCACGCTTCCCAACCTCAGATTAACGTTTCCAGCACAAAAGATGGCTTTGCTTGCCATGAATGCCCTCAAAAATTTATTAAACTTAACTTTGAACTCGTGTAAGGCCTGCAGATGTTGTAACGCTTTAAGAGAGTATTGTTTGAAGAATTTCGCTGCAAATGTAACTTCAATTCCCTGGAAACACATTCAAGAAGCCAAATAAAATTTCCACTTAAAATTTTCTCTTTCAGTAGCTACAGCTCTCAGTCATGATCGTTGTTTGGTTGTAATTCTCACTGCCATAACCAGCGCCTCTTCATAAGCAGAAATTAATGACAATAATAGACTTTTTGCCTGGCTTGCTGCTGCTACGTCTGAAGGCAACATTTCGAAATTCTTATTCTGAATCGTCCCACGGCTGACACCCTGAATATTATTTTCCTGAATGGGCAAATTTTCTGCTGCGTTTGAAAATCCCCAGTTTCTCTCCGGACGACACTCCGTTGCAGGAAAGAATTCCGTGCAATATTACTACCAATATCGGGGCATGTGAAATATGCTGGTACGCATCGAGAACGAATGATGGATTTTGAAAGCATCGACCGGAAAAACAAACTGGAAGGACGGATCACGATTCCTTCGGAGATGCACGTGGCTGCTTACCATCGAGAGCTCAACTGACTGCAGATTTTCTACTGAGACATGGATGGACACTTCTTTATCATTTAAGGGTTAATATTTACTGAGCTACAAATGTCATAAAGAACTTATCAATATTTTTCTGGAAAATTTTCTCTGAAGTTCCATCTTAAAATAAACTCCCTGTTCATTCACACAATACAAATATTAATAGGTTTTTCAAACTGAACTGCTGTTGAAAAGGAGTTAAATCTCACCTGCAGAGAACTTTGATGCATCTGTAGCTAAGTCATGTACGAGTATGCTGCTATCACGTCTTTTTCATTTTGGATAAATCAGACGCACACGATAATATTTACAGATTTTGCGTATGTGAAGAATTTAAAATCATTAAACGTGATATGAATGTGTGGGAGAACTATTTTTTCATGAAATATGAATACAACTGATAAAAACTATATGAACTAACAACAGAATATTGCAGTTGAAGGGCAAATAGCGTTAGTTATGGATATGAATAAATGATATTTCATATGAGAATCTATGTCACTTTGATGTAACTTCATGAGGATCTATGACTGTAAATAGATCATTTCTATTTCTTGCTAGCTCGGAGCGCTACATTGCATAATGAGATTGCAGAAGGAGCTATGACATCTAAACCTATTCATGTGCAACTTGAGTCAATTAGCCATAGCTTTCAACCGTGTACTCGTATGACTGATGGAATTTAATTTCAAATTTTATGGATTTGAGAACATACCTCGCTTTTTAATTTAAATAAAACTCTCTGATTTGTGACTAGACTTGTGCAATTTCTACTCCTGGGCCTATATTTAAAAGTGTTCTTTGTTTGTCACTCTCAAAAGAGTGTTCTTGCACAACCTTCCATTCACCTCACTATAAAAGTGGATTGAAAATGATCCATTCGACAAAATCGGACCATGATGTTGCTTTACATTGTCGATCAGTTTAGAAAGAAATAGGCATGAATCAACTTGCCGTATTCAAGCTTGGATGCATACAAAGAAACTATCCTAGATTTATATTTATTTGTATTGAATATGAACAATATCTCTTTGTTCCAATTTTGGAATTTAAATGAAAAACAATTCACCATATAGAAAAACCTTTAAATGAAGAATATGATAAATGAATAACGTTTAAGTTTATGTAAAGTGACTTGCAGAATTGAATACTCTTCATAGTTTTTCTTGAATACACCGCCTTTCTTTGTGTGTGTGATGCATACAATACCGTTACATTGCTTTTTATGAACAAAATACTACCTTGGTGTACTTATGTGAGTGTAGCTTCAGGTTTCAGCTCACTCTGACGACCAGTCATTGTGCATTTAGTTACAACTCTTTGCCATAAAACAGAGATTTAATGTGACTATGCATGATAATTAGCTCCACTTGTCCCCAAAATATTTATATCCCGCTGGGATTTTTACAGCAAGTTTTCTGCGTTATGTAAAATTCCAAAATGATGCTCTAATTTATGGCCCCATAGAGCTTGCTTGTTCTCCAACACAATGTCGTATTTATTTACTGTTAAAACAGCTTGCTAATTTGATTATTATTTGCATAGATTTGTAGTTTTAGAAAATACAGCTGTAAGTCATGGACCTACAATAATCCAAAATATCAATGACAATACGCCTCCATTGAAACTTAAGACTAGCGTGAAGACTAGGATATAACTAAATATTTATCGAGGTGGCATTTTCCGGTAAATGGACAAATTGTAAGCACTTCTGCAATCGCATCATGTTCCAGCTGACGGTTTTAGATTACGTAGGCGTTAGTTCATTTCAAGTGCAATGTACGCACCGCTGCTTCGCGTAGGATGGAGCTCTCACAACTGAATTTGCATTCAGCATAGAAAGAGAATGAGGAACTCAACGCTTGGATGCTGTTACTGTTTCTGTAGCCTCTAAACTTTCCTAAGAAAGTTTGCTGGAACGCATGTGCGTGATCTTGAAAATAATATGCGTAAATTAAGATTCTATATTGCATCGAATTAATTAAAAATTGTTCCTCGTTGTGATCAAACGGTATGCAAATTTTTTGTAATTAGTTCTCAATTTCTTCAATCTTATAAGCCGTACTATTCACATTCGTTCAATGAAATTGCTAAAATTATTGTATTTAGTTGTGCTCTGACTTTTAGACTAATTCAAAACAATATTTCCAGGAGCACAAGTTATTTTATTAAAAGAAAAATGTTCCATCGATAATGCATCACGATATTTTTGAATGGTAACTTTTGATGTAGAATTTTGCACCTCGTAAAGTCACAATGCTCTATTCTAACAAAGATTGTTTACTTTAAGGATTTTTATAGAGGCTTTCATGGTTTTAACTTACGACAATATTTTTCAGTTTGTATATCGCATGAAAGGATACTCAGATAAACTCTGGAAAATAATGTTCCATTTTGTACAACAATGAGCTCTAAAATAAGAATGAGAACAAAAGAAAATGTCGCAAGAAAGAGCCTTATTTTATACAAAAATGTACTCTAAAATTAGAATGGGAACAAAAGAAAATAATAGACATCTCAAGATACAAAATTTCAATAATAGTCTTAGTTTTACTGGCCTCTTTTTGTACGAAAGTACTTGGATCGCAATTAAACTGTGGAATAATTTTCCGGTTTGTAGAAGAAACTACCATCTCCTTGTTCTTATAGCCAGAAAACGCAAGCTGAACCATTTAGTACCTGACACAGCACGCCTGAAATTTAGAGCAAATGTATTTGTTGAACCTGCTTTTATTCAACATGCTTTGTATTATCCGGCTATTAACAGGTTGTTAGTGGATCGATACCGTTTGCGACTTGATTATCGATATAATATTCAATCTGGATGCCAAATACTTCATAAAAAGTGCTATGGACAGCACTTATTGCTTTAAATTTGTTCGCAAGAATTAAGAGTAACGTCATCATTGGTTAAAATTGTTCATCAGAGTTTCCGACTACTAAAATGTTTTTCTATTCTGAAATTCTTTGTAGACAACCGAGTTCATCTCAATGAGTACTGTAAAATTAGAATTTATTGATTTATTGCATTGACTTCTCCGAAGTCAAGTACCACGATATTTTTTTCAAAAATAGACACCGCTATAACATTCCAACAAACCCATAACTCAACACATTGCCACAAGTGACCAGTTTCGATATGATTCAGTTGACATCTTTCCATAACAAACGAAAATCTAGGCCATTTTTTGGCTCTTATGTCCCATAAATGAGCTATTTTCGAGAGGCCAACATAAAATTCTGACAGGTCCAGAATATCGATTGATTTTTATCGGGTCTTGGATCTATATTTTAAATCCATGACGGTGGCGCGAAGGTGGAAACATATCGTTGTCGGGGCGTTTGACTTCCAGTCGAGGGCATTTGAAGAGAGCACGGCCGCTGCCAGATCCTTTGATGGAAAGCAGAAATATCCTGCTACCTGGAATCAGTAATTGACATTGCAGCCTTATGAATTGAAGCCCCACTTAAACTAAATGCAGATCCAATAGGGAGTTATCTGAGAACTGAATTCTGAGGAGTTTAGTTAATAACTTGTGGTTTCTAGGAATGAAATATAACTATGGACGTAGAAGAAGTCGTTTAAATTACCTTGTGTAGTGATAGTTTTCGACGAAGAAAAAAATGTGTCTCCCGATGATTGAATTTTACTCATATGATAATATGGCATCAAAATAAATTACTTAGGGGTAATTCATTTTATACTAGTTCGATCAATTCAGGTATCCATATTTATTTATCAGTTACATATTACGCCTGAAATTTTGTAATGACTGGAATAATAATTGAAGTATAAACACGGATTAAAAGTTTCTATGAGACTTTATGCAACAAATTCAGCTGATTTGGCTTGCGTTAGAATACATAGATTTTTTTACTGTTATCGTGGAAAGCGCTTACGTTTATGTAATTTTCTGTGGGAACACCGTCATGATAATTTAGAGTATGTTCGAATATTTTTGAATATGAATCA
Source organism: Trinorchestia longiramus (assembly GCA_006783055.1). Taxonomy (NCBI): domain Eukaryota; kingdom Metazoa; phylum Arthropoda; class Malacostraca; order Amphipoda; family Talitridae; genus Trinorchestia; species Trinorchestia longiramus. The sequence continues at coordinate 243,164 of VCRD01000457.1, forward strand.
ATTGCAATTACCATGAACGCCATTCAAAGGTGGCTCCATCGATCACTTTATCAGCGGAAGACTCTGGGACTAGCGGGCAAAAGCTCGCTAATCTTACCCTCTGATCGAGCTTGAAGAAGGGGACATCAAAAGATGGAGTATTCAGACAGTGTTTGCCACTGTGGCTCCCCCTCGGCGTGCCTTTTGGCCTATCATCACATCCATCAGGCACTCGTGATCATGCCGTATTTCATATCTCATGTTTGCTCTGAAGGACGAAATATTCTCCCCGGCATCGCACAGAAATATCTCAAGAAATGAGATCATTTTTCTACATCGTATGGTTAAATTTTGTGTTCCCGTTGAAACACGTAGTTATGAGGAATGAATGCACATCCCGTATTTATAAATGAGTTTTACAATTGTTCATAAAATGAATCAAGTTTGTTCATGCCTTTTTCAGTTTTTCTAAAAAATATGGTTCTATGATTCATGTACTCAATGTCTTAAAGACATGTGGTTGCTACTTCCGTCACGAAAAAAGTAGTACAGTAAGGTACTACTTTTAAATATCACGTAGTGATACTAAAACAATTCCTCATTATAAATGTTTGGTGTCTACATTTTAAAAGAACATGTGTATCTATACCACCAAAGAAATCGGACATTTGTATAAATCGGACAATTATCATTTACACATTTCGTATTATTTCATATCGAAAGTGGCATCTTCAATAGCCTTCCAGTCATTTATTTTCCCATTGAGGTACATTTTATCATTGTTAATCCTGTTGTTTTCATCATGAACAAAGTTAAATAATGTAATTTGATACCATGATGAATCTATTTACATTTATCAAAGCAGGTAAAGTGATTCGACACTGAGTACTGGTGCACAGTCAATGTTAACTAATTTTGGATAATCGTACCCATACATAACGATATTTTTCGAGATTTTGAACAAAGGTAATTGAAGCTAATTAATAAATTTCATCATAAAGTTCGAATTTGTATGTGAGAATGGTACTGTTCCAAAGTAAATACCAATTGAAAATTATTCCAGAATTCCAAAAAAATCAGCAAGTTAACCAAAATCTAAAGAAATATATGTTATTTTATTCCATCAGGAATGGGACATATCTTCACTGAAAGTAAAATAACATTTCTTCACAGTTCTTCAACAATATTGGATTGAAACTCAGGTAAATTTTACCATTTCTGAAATTCTAGTGATTTAATAGTCCTACAATTAGAATTACTTAAAACTTCTCCATATTCTCTTACCAAGACGTAACTCCAAATTACTCGAATGATATCAAAAATATGAATGCCTCAGTACTATACCATAGATACAAAGCAGGCAGTTTTTCAACTGAATGTCTGCACGTTCTTGTTAGAGCCACAGACATGAAACGTAGACAGAGTCAGGGTGGACAACTGGACGCTCACTTCGCTGAACGAGCGTTTTAACAAATGCTCACCCTTTCACGTGAAAGAAAAATGTTGACTCAGCAATTGAATCAACACAAACAGGAGAGTCAAACGGTCCGTTTCTATGAAAATAATGCTTCGCAGGTCATGCTTTGCACTGAAGATATTTTGTCCATATGTTGTTGCGGCCCCAACCATCACTTCATGCATGCTTTAGAAAACTAGTGCTTGCTTGCTTGGTCCGTTTCTCTGTCACGTTCTTAAGGATTTAGATAGGAAAAAATTCAGTAGGGTATACATGTATTGTAAACAGTGTATTGTGAATACCAAAGGCACATTCTTCAATGTGTAAATTTCTTTCCAAAACTCGCGTCCACAGGCATATCAAACAAAAAAATTCAGTAAAAATACGCAAATTTTTTACGTGTGGTTCCATTAGTTACACATGTTTTGGAACACAATAGGTATATGACTTGCGATACACATAAATGTGACTTGTACGATATAACTTACGGCTTACAATACACAATTATTACGGGACTCTCTTCATATAGTAAATAAATGATTCGAGATAAATTATTATTATATGACTCAAAGTACACAGAGAATGCACAACTCGTACAATACACAATGTAACGAGCAGTACACAGTAATATGACTCGTGGTATAAATAAATGTGTTGCGTGGTACATAATAGCAACCCTCACAGTTTACAATGACTACAAACTCATGTTCCGACGCCTATGATTAAGATTGTTTTTGTATGACTCGAAGTGCATCAGGAATTCCTCTGAATAGTAGCCTTTTCAGTTGAACAAATGTCTCCTTCTAACAAATCTTCGATGAAATAAACTCTGTCCTCAATAATAACAGAAAACTTTCAATTCAATCTGTCGTATGCACACCGACAGGTGCATGGCGCACTCTATACTGAAATCAGCTTCTACTCACAAATAAATTTCCTGTCTCGACAGTTCACTGGACATAAATATTCACTGAAAATCTTAACTCAATTTGGTTCTGTACTCACAAAAGACATAGCGTGTGAGATAATGAATCTCTAACTAACTAACTCACTATTAGATCCGTGAAGCTTGAGGATTAGATTCGTTTCAGAAAAAGACTAGCTTTCACAAGCCAATGTTTTTTGCTGTTAACCCAAGAAGTGTGTAGTCTCGACTCCATGATCCATTCAGAACGATGGCTGTTCCGACAAGAAAACACGGCGCATCATTTCTCCGGCACCCTTGCAAGCTGACTTGAGTGTAAATGGAATTAAGAACTGAGCATCAACCACTCACATTAATTAAACTAAGAGAAAGAGATGGTTGCTCAAGCCATCTCAGAAATGGAGAATAAAGTCCTTCTGATACCCTTCGAGATCCTTGGAGAAGGTGACGGAAAATTAAAACGGAACGGCAAGGTGGCATCCAATGTTCATTCACGATTTCTCCCTATAAAATTGGTAGCAAAAATGCCATGTTGATTCATAAGATTTCATTAGATTAGGAAACTGACCGATCATTCAGTCAAACATCTTTTCCCTGTTCAGTTCGTTTATGTAATATCCTTTTTTGACAAGACCCTTTATGACTAATGAGATAAAGAGGCCCTAGTGATAAATTGACACATTTCCATCGAATTTAGTTTTTCCTACCCAGAAAAAACTTGGAACATCGTGGATAGGAGCCACACGGGTGAATTGCAATTTGTTACGAGATGTGAACGCTGTGAATAATCATAATTAAACTCTGATTAACATAACTGATCTGGGAATTCTAGAGTCATCAGTGTACAATATACGCCCAGAATAGTTCATAACGCATAGGACTCGTGTTATAACATCCTTATTTTTCCGTTTCTTGACCTGTATTTTAGCACAATCCTAAAAGTTAGCTACTCGCTTTTCTGCAAATGGCATTTATTACTTTTCAAACTTGTATTTAGTTAGACATGATTAGTATTCAGCCTTCAGATTGATTCCTTAGTTTAATTCCTCATATTAAATCCTCAATTTAAGTACTCAAATTAAGTCCTCAGGGAAAGTCCTCAGATTTGGTCTCCATATTGGCAGAATAAGTCCTGAGATTAAATTCTCAGATTGAGTCTTCAGATTAAGTCCTCATTTCATTTCAATATATGACTGTCCAATTAGATTTCATTTCTACTGATAGGTTTACACGTTTCACAAATATACCGCATTTAATAAACCAATTTGCTAAAGAATTACGAATATAATTTCCCTAAAACTATGACAGAGATATTTATTCTTTGTATCCTCCTCGCTGTTAGTTTCTAATTATGAATGAGTTGTGGCTCAATTAAATGCCTTGCGATATTTTGAGTTTATTTTACCCCCAGTGAGAACTTTCTGAGTACACATGCATACTCCAGTGAAGGTTTGACTATCCGCTTCAGTTGTCCAAGTTCAGTGCAGGTCTCAATTGTGCATCAAAATGTGCGAATGTTTCTTAATTTCCTCACTTTCGCTTTTACATACACTGCCAAAACACAAAATTTCCTCGCACGTTCCCTTGTTTTAATGTTTGAATCTCTGAGCCACATATAGAGAGTCAATGAAAAGGGGTGGATGATTTTCATTATAATTCTATTGATGTTACAGTGATAAAAGAAACAAGCGATGGATTTCAGAAGCAACTCTCACATCTGATGATCTGAAAATAAAACATAGAAACAGCTGCAAATTAGACGCAAAGAAAATAAACCAAAAGAAAAATTAGCATATGAAGTAATATTTAAAACAAATATACGTATTAAACAAAGAATTTTATGTATTGAAATTATCAGATGCACTTAACTCGTAAATTTAATCTGGCAATGGTTTCCTGGTTTTGGTTTAGGAACTTCATTTTTTTAATTTGGTTATGTTTGTAAATCCAACTATAAGATGACGATACAACATTTCCAACTAATGGACAATGATTGTTTCATTTTCAATTCAGCTTTTGGATGCTACGAGTTTATTGTGATAGATTAAGAAAAGAAAGCGAAAGCTGACAAACTACGTCCTTCTCATCCCAGTCATTACTTCGAGGTCACGTCTCACTCACCTTAGGAGCAGCAAGACACATAATTATACTCTTGAACCCATAATTTAATTTCAACTATATTTTTCGCTAACTAGTACTAGCCACACAAAATATATAGCAGTTACTACATGCTGCCGAGAACCATGTTCTTCTTGAAAAGGTCCCTCGCTGTCGCTTAGCTCATGAGTGCATTTCCCGAGGGTAAATAATATGGCCCATTCCTACGAGAATATGACTTTCCAATACCCGCTGTTATTGGCAATGGCCAGTCCAGGCAGAAGTCAGCTTTCCTCGACGTATTGCTCCAATGTTAAGAAGCTATATTTATTTTTATTTGTTCATGATTACCCTATGAATCGTTGTATAAAGGCATGTAGGTTCATTGAGAAACAGCATTAAAATATTTTCGCGTATTTCAAAGTCTCATACTTAAGTCCCTACTTAAGCTTTTCAGACAAATCTCGTATGCGAACTATCATTGTTACCCTGTCAACCTTTGAAGACTTTTTGGGCCAAGTTTCTTTCGTGAATCTCAAATATGGAAACATTTCTGATTTTCAACATTTGCTTATCGATATTTATCCCTCTGAACTTTCCCCAGAGCTCCTAAAAGCTGGCACTTCTTCTTCAGACGCCAATAAATAAGCATCTCAATGGACCGACTCTATCAGATTTCACTTTTGTCGATTGCACGAAAAGAGATAAATTCCCGGACTCATGCTGTGTCCAAAATTTACTTTTTCCGCCAAGCTTGAGGGGTCTGCCTACAAAGAAGTCACTGTTTATCCAATGCATAAATTAAAACTTTGTGACAGTTGCTCCTTCTATTTAAGTTTCGGCTTGGACGAAACATCTCTAAGCAAGTCTCCTCCTCGACCAGTTTTCCAGACAATTGTTGCTGTCTATGAGAGCTTTAGATTTGCAGCAGCCATCGTTGAGTCAATCGTTCTGAACGTTGACAGTGGCATAAGGCTGTTCAAACCGGACATATTTTATGTGCCCGACTGAGGTTATCGTTGAAACGAGCAGGAAATGTTCAACGGAAAGACATCCTTCGCTTTTAGGACTTAGGACGCAGCTGCAGACTTACGTTTCCTGATGAAATAAGTTTATAACGTACCCTTGAACATGCTACTCTAGAAAATGTCAGCTTTACAGAGTGCTATTTTTGTACAGACGTCATATCGAACAATTTTTACAAAGAAACGGTGCAATTTCATCAGTACCCGTATCAAAAGTTCCTCACATTTGTATTTCGTTATTTAATTTGGTGACTAAGTTTAGAAGCTTATTCAAACTTCCCTCACTGAAGACATGCTTATTAATGCTGGGTGCGCCGACTTGTGTTACCAGTGAACTTCCCGTTGTTTGATTTAGCTTAGTAAACTTCGTGGTTGAACCGCTCAACGAATCTCTCACTATGAGGACATCCCCTTCTCGTCTGCTATCTGAATTGCGCTGTAATTCTTACTGGTTTTCATTTACCTAGCTCATGTCGGCTGTTTCAGAAAAAATTCCTCTCAGTCACACTTATCACAATTATTTACTTACATCAGAAAATAGTATAATTCGAAGCCATTTATATTTCTTGATACAAACAATGTTGGGTTACTTACCTCTCTATTTCAACTTTTTCTACGATCGGGAAGCATGTTATTAACTAACGACTTAAGAACTTCACGTAAAAGGCTTTATAGCTTATGAGCAGAACACATGCCACTTTTGACTCATCGTAGATATGAAGTGCATAATTTTTACATCTACTCTGCAGTGCAGCACTCAGACAACGTCTTCAAGCACGTCAGTAATGGTTCATGAACTGTTCCCAATACAGGGTCATAAATTTTTCAACGTCAACCTTCAGAGCTCATAATTCCCACGTAACTTTTTCTTGTGGAGCTGCGGAGACTCAGGGAATCCAGAAGCAGAAGTCTTGCTTGCTGTAAAAGCTGTTTACAATGCATGAGTTCAGAAACACTGGGAGAAGGGGAAGCATGTGAAAATCAGCACAAAAAATGTCTTATTGTACAGTTCTTGAAAGTAATATGGCATGAGAGAGTAAGAGTTATGTTTGAGCGTATTTAAGCCTGAGAAAAATTTCATTTTTGAGCTACTGGGAATTTATGATATCTTTTCCTCCATGTCTGTAGAGCTGGACAGTTCAAAAAACGAGCCTTGTCATTGACAAAACAAAAGTAACCGTCCTATACTTAGGCTCTCTGAGTACCAAACTTCTTGAATATTTTTATATGAGCTTTCTGTATTCTGTTCAAAAGTCTGTTTCTTAGTCATAATTCCTATTAATGCGTTCAATATGCTTAGATGCTCTTTATAAATGCACACCAAAGTCCTGTCTATCATGCCTTCAAATAATGTCAGATCAGTAGAAAATATCTCTCATGATACTTAGGTCAATATTTCTTCTTCATTGAGTTGCTCTTTCACTTGTTTCAAGATTCACTAAATAAAAATTTTCCTTACTTCAGAGTCCTGTTTGTAAGCTTTCTTAAGTACATAATCTATCCTTTCCATGGCTTAAAAAATCTACCATTCTTTTGAAGATGAAGCTCTGAGAGCTGATTTTGCATGATATTTTTTTAATGACTAACATTCTGCTCTACAAATTTTTACTTGATACGTGTTTGTCAACTGTATTTATTGGCAATACAAATTAAATGAATGTTATTGATCCATTCATATTAATTTTTATTTTATCAGTAAGCAAAACCTGTATTGTGATATAATACATGCCTGGTGGCATAAAAAATACTCTATATTTTCAAAAACTTTACAAAATCATCAAATCAAAACTTGAACGCAACTAAAAGTAACTTCATTACTACACGTCTTGTCTCTTCTTAATTGATTTTAATGCCTGATTGCAGGCCCTCAGGAACTGACTCATCATTCTCGCAAGTTTCCTTCAACTTGAAAAGCATTTAGTTGCGAAATATTTCTTATACTTGAGCATTTAAGGTGACATATATGACATTTAAAGCATTTAGAAGCTACGTATATATTTTTAAAGTAGTGAACTGCGATATATATGACATATTACAACATTAATAACTACATATTAGATATATTATGAGCGACATATTAAAGCATGTAGCTGTGACATATATGCATTCAATTTAAATATGTCACACGCACTGGCATTGTGAAGATATTTCTTGGTCTAGGTTAAGTTATTTACCTAAAAATTCGGATGACATATCAATTATGACTTAATATCATGACTTTTTTACTTCTATTGACCTACCTTAATTTGCTTCCTTGGCTGAAATAGCTCCAAATCTTGACGATGTACACTGGTTTTTACCGAATTTTGCAAAATGTCTCATGGAAAGACAGTCAAATGCAGCACAAATCCTTGCATACTTACAATTAGCGTATATTCCTGTGTGCTAAGGCCTTTTGAGCAACTTCACTAGTAGCAACTTCACTTCACTTGCTGTTGTGGTACTTTTATTATAACGGAAACATTTGATTACCGTAAGCTGATTTCATTTCTACAAAACAATGGTACTTATGTAAGATATATTTTTCAAAGTATTACTTCCCATAACTTTTAATTTGCTCTCTTTTAGTGGATAAGTTTTTTATTGCAATAACCTCAGTGTATCAGCAGGTTTCTTATACGAAACAGAACTTTTTGGTACTTTAAACCTCAGTTTCTGAGAATTTAATCGTTGAATGATTGAATTTTTGGGAACAAAACTTGTCTAAAATTTCGAAATTAACGCATCGCTTAACAAATCAATTGTCATTTGTAGTTTCATATGCTTTTCACCTGTAAATTTTGATCATTCAAAAATAGCCTTAACTTAAATTTTTAAAGCATGCGAAAAATCATCTAACTATCTTGCAGTTGTATAACAGCCGTAAGTACTGTTCATATGAATGTGTCACAAACATTAAAAATACAAATACTTCAAAATAATTCACGTGATGAACGAATCCAATATATGAAGCAGTTCTAAAATTACTTCAATAATTACAAAAAATGATCGCGGGATGTCATCTCAACGAAAGTTTTTATGATTTTATTTCTATAGACCTACGCGAATTTTTTTCTGCAGTTATGCTATTGCACCGAATGTCACCACGCAAAAATTTTTACTGTCAATTCGAAGGAAATTTATTCTACGGAGGCGCCAAATTCCAGGATTAATCCACACATTTTCTGTGAGTACGAAGACATAAAACTTCCACGAGCGTTTCTTGTAAATTTTATGCGCATACGCAAGTCCAGGACCATCCAACCGGTGACTGGCAAAAGGAGCGAAGGTTTGCGACCGGGGCAGGAAAACAATGATTTTATTGCAAAATTCTGCCCTGAAGTTGCGACTAGAATGCGTGTTATGAAAGCAAGTTTTGTACTAACGTCCCTGAACTTCGACTGTTGTGTTTATGTTACAAAATACCTGATAGCTAGAGCTCCATTTTTAAATTATAAAACTGTATAATATAACGTAGAAAATGCTATCTATATGCTTCAATATTTTAAATTCAAAAGATGCATTTTTTGAGATTGATGATTTGTCTTTGAAAAGTAATTTTAGATTAAATTTAGGTGTAATTAATATAATATAATCATGGTTGAACTCTATTTTCAAACGTCAATGGTACTTTGCGATAAAATTGTGTGATTAAATGCCCATACAGACCGTTTCAGTTAAAAATTAATTATCAGTGTTATTATTTTAAATTATTCAATCATTTCAAATTAAAATTAGTTCAGCTTAGGCATATATATTGAATACCTTAGTAATTATGTTTAAAATTTATTTTGCATCACGGAAGACAGCTTGTGTACCGGCTAGGTACACAAATCAGTTATGCCAGTCAGACATTACTAAAGGAATAACCATCGTTTAAAACTGCCGTATCCACACAGTATCTTGATCGCTCGCCAGGTGCATTCTTCATGTATATTTGTCCAACGTACTCATGAAATGAATCTCAAACCTGCGTTGATCTGGATGAATTAGCTCAAAACCAATCCCTACGCTTACCCTATAATGAAGTGTTTAAGAGAACCTATGCTCAGGTGGGGAATAAACACTTCACACACTTTATCCAAACTTTAAGGCTACAGAACTGTCAGTTTCAAAGCCAACGTCGAGCGCGAACGTCCAAACTCTGAAGAACGTTTAATGATCCTCGCATTTTGCGTGGCGTTTCAAGCATTTCCTCCTCTTGCATTGGTAGCCGAGGAATTCCGTACTCAGAAATATTTGTTTGAATTCCAATGGAAATGAAATTCGAAAGTGCCCTAGAAATTTCTAAATGAAACTTTGGAAGCATAATAGAAGCTCAAACCATTGCGATGTTGCTGTATACTATAAAAAAGTGTGATTATGATAAAAAAAGTGGCTATCGTTGAATTAATTTAATTTGAGAATTGATAATGATTTCTATCGTTTATTACATTTTCTGTTCTACTCATTTCTATTTCTTCTCTATCAAAATTTTTAGAATTTTCTTCTCTTCAACACTTGTTGTTCCACTCTTTTCGTAAACCTACTGTTTGAATCTATTCTTTTCAAGTTTTGAAGTGTTTTCATTATATTTCTTTAATATTTGTACGTTCGTTATGTTATTAAAACATACATGATGAATCTATGTCAAAGAAGATAATTGATTGATTTCCTGTCATTCTCCATAACAAGTAAAATAATTTTCGTTCAGTTATTACATTAGTATTTTATATTTTGATACTGTCAACTGTCAATTCGCTCGAGGGTTCGAAGTAGCTTAGCTGGTCAAAATATTCTTCACAGATTCCGAAATCGTCATCTTCACGATACGCTTATGTCATCAGAACTGCTAGAATGTAGGCACAAGAGCACTTAAAAGCATCTCCTCGTGTCACTAAAATGCATCGCTCCTCTTATAACGGCTACCCACTTCTCGATGCAGGCTAAAGCAACAGGTTATATCATCAATGGCGTATTTCGAACCGGTGCCATACGAAAATACACTGGTCGGTCGGTACCAGCAGGAAAGATGTGAGGGAGAGTTTGACACAGTATTAGAGATGAAACAGTGACGGATAGTGGGAGGAGTTTTGAAATATGCACGTTGCACATTTGATAGAGGTCTATCCATGATGTTTGGATTAAATTACCCGTGAGGTAATTCAGAAGTAGGTGATCATAGTTGATTTCTCAACTTGTCAAACGTTAGTAGTAAAGAGGCATGGAGCCGCTTGGGGCTCGACTTCCAATATAGGTGTTTAATTCTTAAGAAGTACAGCAGTGGTATGTTTTATTTGTGCTTCGACGTGGGAGGAGATTTCTTTACTTTTCATTTTGAGCTTCGAAAGGCTCTGTGTGGTACTTGCCCGGACTTTTGTAAGAATGTGAGATGTGGGTAGAGTTGTGGGTGCATAGTTTCAGCGTTTTTCTAGATTATTTTCATGTATTTGTGTAGAAGGGTAGTGATGGGGGGATAGTTCTGTTGCGTTGTGCAATTGGGCTGACGTGTAGAAGTTAAGCCAGTCAGCGTTTGCGGTGTACTTTGTAATTCTATTTTGTATTCGTAGTTCTGTGATACAAGATTTGCTGATCTGCAATTACTTTCCGTTCATACTCGCCTGTAGCAAACATTTTTCCAAATTTGGGGAGAAATCCTCAAACCACTAGCATATTTTCCTGATACTTCTGTCTTCACTGAATTTTTGTACAAGATGCTGCTCATGAATTCTTTTCGCATGCACCCGAGTCATCCCAATCTCTCTATTTTTGTCTTTACTTTCGTACCCCTCACCATCTAGATCCTCGTTCGCGCATATTCATTTCTTACTGCTTCAAACAAGTCATTTTGACGATACGTTTTCAGCGTTTTATTTCAACTCTAATATTCTTTTTTCAAGAACTACTCTCAGCATTAGATCTTCCCAGCATTAAAGAGATCAACAACATTCCCAAACAAACTCAATATTCTGTGATGCCTAGGCTCTACAGTACTTATTTAATGACCTCTTGTGCTTACAGATGCGCTTTCTTCTCTGTCGCCCCATTTATTTGAACGCCCGACCTTTAGCAACAAATCTTCTCATTTTTTTATCATATCTAGGTATCTGCAATCACTTTTGCATTTTTATTTTAATAATTGATATTTTCCTTCCTAGAAACATTTTTTTCCACTCACATGGTCTACTAATAAAAAAGGTGTTGAAGGATTTAGTAGAAGTAAGTCATTATCTGATACTTTTGAGTTCACGTAACGTGCTTGAAAATTGAAGAAGTCTCTTCAGAGCCTCGTTATTTCCCTGACGAGACACCTTTAGACAGTTAGCGCTAGAGTTTCTTTTGGGGCAACAGTGACCGACAGTTCGGACCCCAGTTACAAAACTATTCATCATATTCCTTCATGTTCGTTTTTCTCGTAATGACGTTTTCAAGCTGACGTAACTGGGCATAGAATTCCTCTCTCGCATTCAAGTCATCTTTTCAACCAAATCTGAAATGTCCGTTCCTCTGAAATAACTGACCATCATCGCTGAAATATTTTCTATTCTGGGGCCAGAATTTCGAGTTGTGCGCTGAGTGAAAAAATTGAGTTTCGTCATGTGCGGACGACGCCGCGATGGAGAGGGAGGGACCTGCCGACCTGCCAGCCAGCCACGCTTCCCTCTGAATTTGAGGCAATATCCTGAATTCACTGCAGAATTGGCAATAAAAATATTGCCCCGGCTTCTGTGGAAAATTTTCCAATTTTTAAGTATTTCAGGAGTGCAATGTATTTTCTCACCTGAAAACTTGAATTTGTGTTTTTACCATCAACTTTAGATACACCATTACCTAAAAGAAATCCTTCAGATAGAAATAACTTTTTACACACCTGTTGCTGATGCGATGAATTTTTGCGTTTTTTGCAAGCATGACTAAGAGCGGTGAAACTTGTTTTACTTTGAGGCAAATACATGTAGGTTGGCAAGAAAATAATTGTTAACACCATGTGTAGTGAGTGATGATTCTCCGACCTGAAATATCACAAGAAATGTTAGCAACCGCAGCTGCTAAAAAATTATTATTATGTATTCTAGTTTTATCTTAATAAGTCAGATATGTTGTAAAATATTGAATTTTAAATAATTTTGCGTCGGTGATTTATTTCTCTTTTGAAATCACTCTCCATTCATATGTAAGAGCAAGCTCGTAATGTCATAATTGAACTATTTAGATGTGCAGTAGAATTCCTTTAAACCGGCACTGGCTGGCCAAGCTTTATACAATTATTCATTATGTTTTTTCTTCTTTAACTGCTTTAAGCAATTGATATTGTTTTCCTTTTATGTCTAGCGTGTCTGTGAATTGTTTGTGTTTATTTGGGTGACATTAACCGGCAAATGCAAAGTCCCATGAGTGCCGGTTAAAAATACTTCTACTGTATAAACATTTTCATGTACTTCAAAATTAAAAAAACCTCGAAAGAATTTCCACTGGAAATAACTAATATCAAATAAACTGATAGTGGCCTAATTAAAAAATATCATAAAAACATAGGAAATTTTTGTACCAAGACTAATTCTGGATATTAAGAAATTCTAAAATACACCAACAGCCAAAGACTTGACCCGAAAAACATTGAGGAAAAAAGCAGCAAAGCTCTGTACACAAGTTCATTGTAGTCACTCGGAAATTACAAACGACTTCTTTAGCTCCTCAGGCTTTGAAGTTGTATCTGCTGGTGCGACGATTACGAATTATGATGAAAAATATGAATATCATTTGGTGTGAAATGAAAGTCTGTAAGTAAGGCTTTAATCCCTAACGAACAGTACTTCTATAATTTCTCATACACGCTCTAGAAATATACTCGAAATAATCTCGCAAAAAGAATGAGATGTTGTTTTCGACTTCCCTGGTAAAAAACGTATTCCTAGGGTTTCCTGATTTCATCTCTGTGCTTTTAATCGTCCTAAAACTTTCCTCTTTTCATAGATTTCTTTAATGAAATGCTATTGTTTCCTCTGACTCTTCAGATTTCCATGGCACCCAAGATATAAACCCCCACTTAAAATTTTTATGTACATCCTTGAATTCACCTGAATTCTGAGACCAAACTTTAGGTTTTGTAAGCTTTTTTGTGATCTTATTAACTAAAATCAAAGCAAATACAACTAGCGCTCTGGGCCCAGTAGAGAGTATTGTTTCTGGGCCCTAAAAATATTTATGTTTAATTACACGTTTCGTACCTTTTAAGGATCAGCCATTTTTCATTAGCATGTCAGGAAACTGCTAAAATCCTTCTTTAGAAGGGGATTTATTTTATGGGACTTTTTAAACAGACATGTTTTTTCTTATGCTTGGTTGCAAATGCCAAAACTTTTCGCAAATCAGGACTTGCTGCGACAGAGCAACGCGTAATTTTAATGCAGGACCAGAATCCGCTTACGCAGCAATAGGCTGCAATTGATGACGCAGTTATCAATTACCTTGTTTTCATTTCCATTTTCCACGTTGACACATCCTTGATAAATGAAGGTTTCGAGAGCATTCTCGAAAAGACGAAGCTTTTCGACACCATTTTCCGTGCTTGTTTTGCAGGACACCACAAGAGCGTATAGCTGTAACACGGCTTCGGAAACCCTTCTGTGCAAATTTTCTTCTGGTCTTTGCCAATGTTTTAGCTGTCCCTCACTCATGATTCAAGCTTTACGGTAGCTTGCAAACATAAACCAAGATATTTTCAGAAATACAGAATGGCTTTATTTTTAATCATGTTACTTGAACATTTTGAAAAATGAATGGGTATGAGAATTCTAATTTTGAGTATTGCCGTTCTTATAATCGTTGATGAGTCTCTTTGTGACGACAGCTGATAATATACCTAGAGTATAATAATTTTAGCCGGAGTAACTTTGTCAAAATTGTAATTCAGAGACTACGCATTTTTTGGGTCTTCTGTGTCGAAAGGACGACATCCTGACAAACTCGGTAATCGATGCAATCATGATCTGTTTTGATATCCTTATTCACAATTGGAAATTCGAAATTCGATTCCCTGAATTGATTATCTGAAAATTTGTGAGGTGGGAACCAGGAACCAGAGTTGGGGCATGCTGCCTTCGTGGTAACACTAACACTAGGAATGTCTTTAGTTTCACCAAAGGCAAGAGCTTGTTTCAGAAACAATTCTCTGTATCTCATCTGCTGTTTACGAACGCTGTTTTGAGGCATTGTCATAGTGAAATTACATACCTCGGTGAACGTCAGTGAGTTACACGGAGAGTTATTTATTACAAGTCCTAGGTACAACTGCAATAAAGTGCATTACATGCTCAAATAAACTGTCTTTGCGTTAAGATACCAACATTGACTACTGCCTTAGTCCATCACACGTGTTGTGAAATATCACTTTGAACCCTTAAAATAGTTTTTTGTACGGTGGACATAGAACAATGTGCGACTATATTCCAGATTGGAATTCCAATTTTAAATTAAACGGAGAAGAGGAGAAATAGTTACTGTCTTATTCCTGTAATTTTGAAATAATTTTTTTTCCATGCTTTAGAAATATTAGAACTGGTGTCGTGAGGTTGAGAAAAGTTTAGAATAGATAAAAAGAGTGCTTTTGACGCATGCATTTTTCTCTGAATTTTCTACTTAGTACCTTTATTTTTAAATTTAACTGCCTTGAATTGATTTAGTAAATTCTAAACAAAACTTGTACATGGTTTGAATTCAAATGAATCACAAATATCATCTGCACTTCGAAAACTTATAATTGTTCTCTCGAGAACGCTGCCTCCTAGACTGTTATTTAATTAAGCTCACAGCGGTGAAGGATCCGGGCAAGCGAAGGACGAAAGTGTGAGGGAAAGTTTGCCGGTTTGGACGCGTCATATTGTGTGGGATTTCGTTAATACCAGGAGGCCGGACACAAGGATTAGTGTCCAGTTAAACTAAGACCTGCGCTGACGATTCAGCCTCTGCACCAATGATGACGCCTTTTGGGTCAAATGACGCCTGTTGGGTTCGACGTGCATCGAATGAAATCCACGGCTGTGAACGAGTAAAACAGCAGTTTTGAAGAATGAGTGACAGACTTGAAATTGATTGGGATTGTAACCGAGATTGTTGTATTCAGAATAGAACGATAAGCGTTCTGACCGAATGATATTCTATGAAATTGAACAAATCCTAAATTGATTGTGTTACACTAAATTAAGCTTCAAATTGAAGGGAATTGAATATTTTAAGAACAGTGTAGGGAAAATATTTTTTAACTATTGGGATGTAACTTGAAATCAACATAAAAATGGAGTTTGAACAGAGAAGAAATTTTTGTAGACGGCGTGAGCGATGTCATAAATGATTACTCTTTCCAAGCAGAGAAGCACCATTAGCAGTAGAGTAGCATCATTATAGGTATAATAATATTACATCTTTCATAGAAAATACCAGAGTGCGAAAATTACAGGAATTAGATACAGACTCGTATCACACGAGCAATAGCTCATGTCACTTCGGAAATTTGAATGAACTGAAAAACAACAACGAAGTGAAAGGATTTACTGAACCTAAAGTTTCAGGAATTACTGAAATGAAATAATTTAGAAAAATAACTCAGTCACTGATTCAGTAACGGAAGTATTTTTTAGTTATTATGAAAATGTCTGTTTTGACGCTTGATTAGTACTTCATTTAGTACCTACTTTAATACTTCAATTAGTACCAATTTTGCATCTAATTTATGTTCTACATGGCAATAACAGCAAGCAGTATACACATTTAATTCTCAATTGTGACTTTGATGACCGAAAGAACATCATGATAGCTATAATTCTCTTCACAAACGAATGAGTTCCTTCTGAAAGTAGGAAAAATATTAAGTATCATACAATGATCATAGTGAAGCTATACCGGAGGTTCAAATTAAACTCTATGTATATAAACGTTCGTAATTCATTTTAGCGATGTAAAAAAAATACTATTTTTTTCGGAACAGTTCCCTGCAAAATCTGCAATTTTTTTGTGTTATGTAAATAAATTTGAAGTGGATGAAAATATTCATATCACTAAGAATTTATGTATCACTCACAACACTAATCTTGGTTATCCTATTACCAAAGCTCATAAAAACGGCAATGACATTTAAATTTTGATAGGTAATGATTTGACACACGAAATAGTTGCAATGCAGTGCGGTCTGACACCGGCCTTCACCTCGTACTCTTAGCTCTCACACAAGCTCATAATGACCATAAAACTTGTAAAATTTTTCTCGTCCTGAAATTACTTGCGTTTAATAAGTTCCACGAACCTTGGCAAAGTTGATGCTAGAGCCGTCTGAATTATAATTATGCTATTTATGGTCTTGATAATATGCATATTAAGCCCATTAAAAAGTTTATAAGAATCGTAAGTTCTCAAGCAAGGCATTTAAGTTCTCACATTAGCGGACTCAAATTGCTCTCTCGTCGCTGTGTTTTATGAGCCTAACAAAGATTTCCCTCTGAAAAGGGTTTACAAGAGTTAACTAAATGTATAAACACTTAGAGGAGAATTGAACACTGTGAAAATTATACCTCAAAATTTAGTGCATCAATTAAAATACCGTTTCAGGGACTATTTTGATTTGGAAATGAAATTAAAGCATTCATAAATTCACCGCAGTGGCAGAGTTCATTAAAAGAATCAATTGAACCAGTTGAAAATTTTAAATAATCAGGGAATCATGATAAATATTGCTCCACAAAGATTGTTTCGTGTTGTGTGTTTATATGCCAATATTGCAAAAACACTCCCATCCTTCTACAATTTTGTTATTGTTTAGACGAAATGTATCTCGTGAAGTAATAAAATTGTCTTGTCAAGTGTATTCAGATAAGATGTATGACAAGCGAAACCAGCAAGGTAGAATCTTTTCTAATTATTGTAGCAAAAATTTCACCTCCCAAACGGCACGAGTTTGCTTTTTTAGATACCGTAAGATGCAGCTACTAAAAATATTGCCTAAATACCGGTTCGGTACTCTCAGAAGTTTTCCCAGAAAAGATGCGAGAAACGTTCTCCGAGGCGTGTTTTCGAGGACCATTTTTGCTACGACGCCCACCAAAAAAATGACTCGCTGAAAACCAGCAGCACCAACACCCTGAACTCAGCAGTCGTTGGCTGCGCGGTTTACCAGGATGGATGCACGCCGAATGATTAGCGTCAAGGAGAGAGAAAGCCTCTTTTGTTTGCAGAGACCACATCTTTTCGCCTCATAACCTGGCGCTGGCAAAGGAACGCGACCGCCTCCTTGGGAATAATGTCTCAACATTGCTTTTTTTTCTGTCCCTCTTCTTTCTCACAGGTGCGTTTTATAACGCTAATATCCCCTTAGAACCTCGAATCTCTTTCGCTCTTAGTTACGTATCATAATACCCTAAATGTTCAAAACAAAGATCTCTTCATACCAATCCAGTTTTTTGTAGCGTCTGTACAGAGTTGCTGGAGTTTATCTTCCTTAAAAAGTTTTCTGCTCAGCGGACAGAAATGACAGGAACTTATCAGTAGAAAGTTGTTTGTTACCTCGAAGAAGGCTGTTTCTCGGGAACCGGGCATTTATCTATAGATCAGCTTACGGTCAATGAAGTCTTGTGTTGGGCAGACAGTCGCACCTTCACGTAAAAACGTCGCTTCATTGTCCAGGACTCATCGTTTTCTTCCATTTATAAAGTTCGTTGGAGCGCTAGCGAGTCTGGAAAGAATTGGTGGCCATACGCTCCGTTGGTCGGACGGGCTAACTGAAACAAGGTGGGTGGGAAATTCTGTGATCGATGAGTTCTTCTCATAATTCTTTGTGAGCTAAATTTGCAGTTGTTTTATTATAAAACCTCAAAGATGTAGCAAATACATGGTGATTAGGATGTCTCACAAAGCATTAATTACCATTTATGTTTTCATAACGCTAAATATTACTTAAATTTTCTACTATGCCTAGAACAACATCATTCTGTTTCCTAAAGGCCAGCTGGAAAGAAAACGTCCTGTTAGAAGGTTTGAAGCATATTTTTTCAACTGTTTTACTTCCTTTTGAATGACAGTAGTTTCGCCAGCACACATGCAAAATGAGTTCCTGTGACACTTAAGAATATTTACGTAATGCAATCGAGTCTGGTTGAATGCTGAGGGAAGACTAATGAATATGGGGCAGCTTGCAATCTCGGCAAATAAGGAAGACTGTCGAGAATACAGCGGCCGCCCCGCCAGTAATTAATGTGTATGCGCGACTACCAAGGGCATAATTAATCTTTAGATAAATCAAGGCGTGAATGCCAGCACCTGGTCGGAAATGCAGTACTTGCAATATTCTTGTAATTGAGCCGTCTCTGGAATGTTCCCAAAATGTGAACATTGCGTCTGAAATATTGCTGCCTGCGCAGAGCGGGCTCCGAATTAAGTGGTTCTTACTATGCTATGCCCACAAAAGTGGTAAGTGGATTCCTCATAACGAACAAGATGCAGATTGCAAGATTTACTTGCATCAGAACGTGTCTCCAAGGAGATTGAAGCTATGGTACTGGAATAGAACGTCGATTCATAACCAACCACAAAAATTAAGTTTGCCAAAATCTTGAGTAAATCAAATGGAAGTATGATGTTTTAAATTACTATGCAATTTCATGTATTAAGTGTAACATAATGAGTGTCTAGCCTCACAGCTACATCATCCGTCTTCCTTTCATAGCTTATGATTGACAGTATCGTCCTACGCGTTGAGTATGTACATACATTACACAATTCTGAGATGGTCCCAGTCTTTTTTCCGTTAGAAAGTTTAAAGCATGACTGCAATGGTTGTACCACATGCAATCTGAGTACTAGTCAACGCTTCATGCATCAAATTTAGAGTTCAAGAGCTTTATCACTAATATATGGGCAGCATACTCAGTCACAAGCTCACACCAATTTGAATGTCAACTAATAAATAACTTGGTCCTACTTTTTCTATCAGTCAATCAAAGAAGATGAATCCGAGCGATCAAGCAGCCCCCGGATTGCTGGTTCCAATCAAGCATTTTTCTGATAAGAATATCTCTTAATTAAGTAGTCCTATTTTAATTTTATGGCATTATTACAACGTTCTAATCTCATTGATTATGAGAATAACTTGTTCATTCACTAATAACACCAAACTCTGTGTGTGTCACAGTTTAAACATATATTCACGCAGCAAAGCATCATGTGTAGATCTGCAATTGCTTCTAGTTTGCTTCAACTTCCTCTACGTTCTAATCAGAACATTTTGACTAAATCTTGATTTTTGTGACTTTATTCAAGTTCTCGTCTCACACCATAAAGGAGCTTTTAGGTACACTTAAGAGCTTCTTATTCTGAGTGTCTGAAGAGGCAGGCGACCAATTTATCAAGCGATAACTCTTGCAAGGCGAGTAATTAGTGCGATTAGAGAACGGGTCGCCAAGAAAGAGCCAGAGTAACGGTCTCACAATGATGAACAAATGTGCACAACTTGTGTGAACAGGACAGGCCTGACGCAGAAGGCGCCCTCTCCCTCCTCACAAATGAAACAGGAGACACGACCTTTTTGCAAAGTGCGACAGAATCCAATTATGCTCCCAGCCATACCGACGAGTTCAGAACGAGTAGGAGTTTCTAACCAGAGTTCGTGGCCAATGATGGACTCGTACGTACGTCATTAGAAGAACAGGGATCATGGAAATATGTCCAAACGGAGTATACCGTGTATTGGCAGAAAGAGATGAAAAATAAAAAAACACAGACGATACACAGATTCAGATAAATGAAGAACTATTATTTCGACCGAAAGGGAAACGAGAAATTTCGTAAAGTTCATAACGCTGAAATATAAGAAAAAATAGTCAGATTCACTGTTGAAGGATCCAATTGCTGGTTCTAGTCTAGAGAATTTTTGCTTCTGTATTCACGCGTTACTTCAAACATTGTGAAAAAATACCATCATAAAATTATTTCCCTAGAAATTTAGTGAGTTTTTCGGTAACATAGGATGCGTTTCTTAGCTCCGTCCGACTTGCATTGGTAACGCAAGCAAAAAGTAAATAGCTATATATCTCATTAAAGCAGGAATCAAAAACTACTGTAACAAGCGATTTTATGCAAATTTAAAGAAAAAATTAATATATAACGAATGTTTTTAGTTACTTCTAAATGTTATAATGTCTTGTACGATGTGTACACTTAATTACAATAACACTTTTAAGTCTTATCTCATCGTTCAATACATTTTGTAGTGCAATATGAACGACCTTTTATTCTGTCAGTAGCAATAATGAAATTCAATTTTGAATTAATTGTTCATGTAAGAGTACATTTTTATGTGCTAAAATTAATATAAACTAATTTTAATGTTGAAATCTTGTGGGTTTTTAAGCCTGGTGCAATTGAAGGGTGGAAAGCACTAGTGGACTACTTGCATTTTTTCCCACCGGAGAAAATGCAAGTTGTCCACTAGTGCTGTCCACCCTTCATATAGTAAACTACTGGATCGTAATCGCCTCTGTCTGCGCTGTGTTAGCGACAGCACGGGAGTGGACTACTTGCATTTTTTCCCGTGGAAAATATATTATATTTACCATGGGAAAAAATGCAAGTAGTCCACTAGTGCTTTCCACCCTTCAATTAATCTGCGCTAAGCGTGCCAAGAACAGAATATTTTCATATACAGATGCCCAAGAAACATAGTACAATAGTGGTGCAACGATGGCGTCGTCAAGCTGTTAAAGTTTCAGTTTCCTGAGTTTATGTGACTCTGAAATCGAGCAACCTCACATCACAGTTTCGCCGGAGTAAAGAAAGATCCGCTTGACTTTCAGATCGAGTTCATTTGCACAGGCGTGTGCAAGGAGACAGCCCAGAGAGACAAAACACTACGAAACCCTTGCAGAAAAAGTACGAGATCACTTGAAAAATTAGGCTATTGTTTAAACTTTAGAAACTGTCAGCTGCCATGATTTGTTTGCACGAAGATGAGGTAGCAGGGTGAAGATTTTCTTGCCAAAGAGTTGAGGATGTTTTGTTATGGTGTAGAGTTCAATGCCTGGGAGCAGCAAATACTTAAAACCTCCCAAAAAATTAGTTGAATGAGCAGTGCTTTCGATTTTCTATTAAAAAGCCACAAAAACGCACGAACAATAAATTTTTAATGTTTCAAATTTCAATTTCTTTGAGGGGTGAGGAACATGATAGTCTGTAACTGTATCGGCGAAAAGAATAATAAATGGCTAGGAGCGAACATAGAAATGATATATCGACGGAAGAGTCGATAACATCTAGACGGTCGTGACTTCATGCTGTTCTTAGGGCGCAAAACTGCAAGCGTGGCTCCGCAGCCGCACTCTGGCACCACTTCCAGCCTGAACAAAATGTGTGCGTTCACATGACAGTTAAACGTGAATTTGGTTAA
Organism: Trinorchestia longiramus; assembly: GCA_006783055.1. NCBI lineage: Eukaryota > Metazoa > Arthropoda > Malacostraca > Amphipoda > Talitridae > Trinorchestia > Trinorchestia longiramus. Next base: position 265,030 of record VCRD01000457.1, read on the forward strand.
ATTTAAGCTCGTATCAAATAGTACTATTACCTAGGACAAATAATATTAATGTGTGTTGCAGCACTGTTTTGCGATTACTAGTCTTCCTGATGTATTGTATTGTATATGTATAGCAGCCACCGTGGTCGAGTGGTCTGCGGCCTGTGTTAGGTATCAGGTCTCTGCTTCGGGCAGAAAGACCGCGGGTTCGAAACCCGGCCATGAATACGAGCTGTGAGCTCGCAATTATCGGTGAGCCCTCAACTCCCCGCCCATGGACACATCCCAGGATCGTCGCATGGAGCTCACCATCATCCTTACTCTAAGAATGTTAACCTTAAGAATTTGAAAAACCAATGTACTAATGTCTATGTACTGTGTACTTGATTGGAAATAAAGTTGTTTTGTTTTGTTTGTATATGTTTATTTTTCGGAGCTGATACTGAACTATCTCAGAAACTCAGAGCGAAGAACTATTTACTCTATAGCGTATTTATCTCGGAGATTAGTTACCAGTTTCATCTCTTAGTTAGATCGAACTCTCTTAATATGAAGAATTTACTATCTTAGTTCTTCAATCATGAAAAACCCATCCAAGGGACTTGTTATATCCTTTTGAGAACCGAATATTTGCTTATTCATAGGATTTTACAAAATTAAAACGAAACAGGCAGAAGTCAGGCGGAGTAAAGTCATCTCTATTTGTAAGTTATCAGTTTTGACCATATCCTTTACTTGATCACTGTTGCTAATAATGATGATGCACCGCTCAGTATGCTGTTCATCATCAATTGAACATTTTTCGATCGAAATCTTGTAAGTAAATTTTGACGCATTCTGTAACAGAATCTTGTCGATACACACATCGAGGTTTCGTACAAGTGCCTGCTGTCTTTTCAGCGGTTTTAGCGTAAAAAATAAAAATAAACCTGTAATGTTTCGTTTTACTATCCATTTGTAGGGTTGAAATAAACGCAAGCAATTAAACCTGTCTTATTGGAGATTTGCTGTAAACTAATTTATAGCACCAATCTTTAGTGAAAACACTTCCTAATATACAGAAGAAACTATCCTATTATTATATCTGAATTTGGTAGTAAGCCGAAAGGATTTTTTAGATACGGTAATATTTTTAGGTGCTGTATCCTCATTCAATCTTTCATCCTCATTCAATCTTGAGCTGCTCGAGAAATTATGGTTTCCACCTAAGCCCTTAGCACGTTAAGTGTGGTT
>VCRD01000457.1:267553-286185 GCA_006783055.1 Trinorchestia longiramus
TGTTTGCACGAAGATGAGATAGCAGGGTGAAGATTTTCTTGCCAAAGAGTTGAGGTTGTTTTGTCATGGTGTAGAGTTCAATGCCTGGGAGCAGCAAATACTTAAAACCTCCCAAAAAATTAGTTGAATGAGCAGTGCTTTCGATTGTTTATTAAAAAGCCACAAAAACGCACGAACAATAAATTTTTAATGTTTCAAATTTCAATTTCTTTGAGGAGTGAGGAACATGATAGTCTGTAACTGTATCGGCGAAAAGAATAATAAATGGCTAGGAGCGAACATAGAAATGATATATCGACGGAAGAGTCGATAACATCTAGACGGTCGTGACTTCATGCTGTTCTTAGGGGGCAAAACTGCAAGCGTGGCTCCGTAGCCGCACTCTGGCACCACTTCCAGCCTGAACAAAATGTGTGCGTTCACATGCCAGTTAAACGTGAATTTGGTTGAATTTAAGCTCGTATCAAATAGTACTAATACCTAGGACAAATAATATTAATGTGTGTTGCAGCACTGTTTTACGATTACTAGTCTTTCTGATGTATTGTATTGTATATGTATAGCAGCCACCGTGGTCGAGTGGTCTGCGGCCTGTGTTAGGAATCAGGTCTCTGCTTTGGGCAGAAAGACCGCGGGTTCGAAACCTGGCCATGAGTACGAGCTGTTTCTCGTTTCGCGCCGTGAGCTCGCACTTATCGGTAAGCCCTCAACTCCCCGCCCATGGACACATCCCAGGATCGTCGCATGGAGCTCACCATCATCCTTACTCTAAGAATGTTAACCTTAAGAATTTGAAAAACCAATGTACTAATGTCTATGTACTGTGTACTTGATTGGAAATAAAGTTGTTTTGTTTTGTTTGTTTGTATATGTTTATTTTTCGTAGCTTATACTGAACTATCTCAGAAACTCAGAGCGAAGAACTATTTAATCTATAGCGTATTTATCCCGGAGATTAGTTACCAGTTTCATCTCTTAGTTAGATCGAACATTCTTAATATGAAGAATTTACTATCTTAGTTCTTCAATCATGAAAAACCCATCCAAGGGACTTGTTATATCCTTTTGAGAACCGAATATTTGCTTATTCAAAGGAGTTTACAAAATAAAAACGAAACAGACAGAAGTCAGGCGGAGTAAAGTCATCTCTATTTGTAAGTTATCAGTTTTGACCATATTCTTTACTTGATCACTGTTGCTAATAATGATGCACCGCTCAGTATGCTGTTCATCATCAATTGAACATTTTTCGATCGAAATCGTGTGAGTAAATTTTGACGCATTCTGTAACAGAATCTTGTCGATACACACATCGAGGTTTCGTACAAGTGCCTGCTGTCTTTTCAACAGTTTTAGCGTAAAAAATAATAATAAACCTGTAATGTTTCGTTTTACTATCCATTTGTAGGGTTGAAATAAACGCAAGCAATTAAACCTGTCTTATTGGAGATTTGCTGTAAACTAATTTATAGCACCAATCTTTAGTGAAAACACTTCCTAATATACAGAAGAAACTATCATATTATTATATCTGAATTTGGTAGTAAGCCGAAAGGATTTTTTAGATACGGTAATATTTTTAGGTACTGTGTCCTCATTCAATCTTTCATTCTCATTCAATCTTTCGAGCTGCTCGAGAAATTATGGTTTCCACCTAAGCCCTTAGCACGTTAAGTGTGGTTGCCTAGCCGGTGCAAATCTTTAGTTTTGAAAAAATTACAGAACCTAACCTGAGTGACCCACCGGTCGGTCACTTCGCACTTAACGTGTTAACAATGCTTTGATCTAAGTTGCACTGGACAGATTAGCTTTACATTTGTTTATAGGCACCAAGGTTAATTCACAGAAACTAAGTAATGTTTTCTTATGCACTGAAATATTGGGCATTTTATTATTTGCAACATAACTATTGTGCCAAAATTGAATAGGTTAGAGCTTTGGAAGCTTTTTATTTGTGAACATCGTGAAGTATTATTATCCATAGAATAATGTTCAAGTGACGGGAAAGAGATGAAGAATCCAATACGAACTCTACAAATCATATATCATTTATTTTTGCGTATGAATTCATTTTCTTAAGATTTGTAAATCAATTTTTTTATGGTTTAAATTCTTCTCGCTTGAAATTCATTGATTAACACATTCATTTCAGTATGACCCACCGGTGGGTCACTCAGGTTAGGTTCTGTAATGTTTTCAAAGCTTTCTAGCGATTGCATGTACAAAGTAAAGATTTGCACCGGCTAGGCAACCGCACTTAACGTATTAATTTTACCTTCTAGACCAGTCTTCGATATTAATTAGCCAAACCCAATTTTTGTCACCTCTCGTTATTGTATGATTTTCATTCATAATCATTTGTTGCTTCATTTTATTTAATCCCACCATTTATGTATATAATCACCAATGCATGACTGTATCTCACACAACACTACCATGTACGGAATAGTGGATAGGCGCGAGGCAGGTTCTTCAATTTGAAAAACGCGGTGACATCCTCAAGGCGTTCGTGCATCCTAGGACGTAAGCATGAATAATTCAAAGCTAGGATCAAGAACTTGCAAATCGCTTGTCCCAGCTCGGTCGCGCTATTTTTTCACATGCATTTGAAATAAAAGACGAGTTTGTGCTACACCTCTCAAGTGTTGTAGTGCGAGAAGGCAGGATCTAAAAGCGTTTTCAGTCCGTTAGCTTTGACTGGTTTACGTCCTGGGATTAGGATGTTATTAATGGCTGATTTATTGCTAGCGTTCTTAGATGAATCAACAATGTCCTAAGAATTTGCACCGTTTAACAGACCTGCGAAGCACCGTACAAGAAAGATTGTACTTCGGTACACTCACCAGGTACCATACTGAACATGTACGGACACTTAGTACGCCAACCAAGCACCAGAAGTTAGTGTGTGCGTGCGGCCAGTGTGAAGCAGTATATCTTCATCAGGCGCTCGTGTTATGGCGCTCGTAAAGCATGCATGAGCTCATACTTGAGTGCTGAGGTGTGGTGGTACGCTCAGCAGAGTGAGCCAAATAAAAGGAAGAAACATGGCTGGAACTCAGGCCTGGTTCTCTGGTCTAATTAGGGGCATGCGAGCAGCTCGGTCTCTGAACCAAACCCCGAATTTAATTTAATTGTTTATGGCCGAGCAAGGATCCTCGTCTGCGTTGTAGACGCTTAAACTACCTGCCACTGCTAATTAGGTACCCAGTTTCTGTGTTCTTGATGTACTTTTGCACGATACAAGCGAGTGGAGCGGATGTGCGTATTATGCTGAGTGAAATTACGGTACAGTTTAGGCATGCATGAGAAGTTTATCGTGTGTTGTCATAACATGAGCTCCGGCTCTGCTCTTGGTGTTACTTCTCTCTTTCGTTGTCATGCTAGAGAATGCTGACCAGACTGTACGATGAATAAGTCGTATTAATTCTAATTTATCGTTTCAATTTTCTTCAAGAATCCATATCCACGTATTCTGCCCTTTCCCCTCTTCATCCTGTGTATTGTTCCGTAATTGGAAACCTTTTGAGCTTCGGAAGGATACTTCTGAGGTAATGATTCGAAGCCTTGTGAAGTGTTCCATGTTTCAGCCTAATTGCAGAGACTCAGCGCACAATTCTATTTTCCTTCTAAAAAGCTGAAAAAATATTTGAACTTCACTTGTCGGTATTGAATGGACTATGCCAGAAACAGTCATGCTTCTTATGAGCAGCCTTCATTTGTACTCATTATATAGGGGAGAACGACGTTCTGTTAGAAAAATAGGTGAGTGATAAAAATAGAATGATTGTAGTACGAATTTTTCCACTGTAGTCAGATTGCCTTCCAAAAAAAATGGAATGCTTCGTAGGCAATAAGGCTCCCGAAATATACGGTACCAAATAACGATAAAAGTAAAGTCTCCCAAATGAAATCAGTGCATAAAAAATTTAAAAACCGATCGTATTGTGTTAGTTTCATATTTGTCTTCATGTGCTTGCCAACGTTGAATGCATTAGCAAAAATGTAAGTTTAGAGTCTCCCATTGGCCTTTCAAACAATGAGAAATCTAAAAAATTATAACCAATGCAATGCACTTTAATTTAACTAATACTTCTGCACTTACAGTCATTAGCTTCAGGGAGAAGTGAATATGTAGAGTAACGCAGCATTTTTGCACCTACAAGCTTCTAAGGGATGCCTGTAGCAGCCAAGCCTAAATAAATAGTCTCAGCAATGTGTACGAATGCAACAAAATAACCTTAATACACGAAATTTTTGTCCCGTAGTACTTTCGTAGAAGTGTAGGGGGCAAATATTGTACAAAAAATATCCATATACGAGTGTTTTTGGGAAATTTTATGCTGCACTGGTAGAGTAGTTATCTCTCAGAATTAGACCTGTTTATTTGGCATTCATGGGCCCAGAGGCTCTACAGTAATTTTTGGCATGTCCTGGGGGGTGAGTGCAGGAGAATCATACCATTCGAAACGCTTGGAAATTATCTTTATTTGCTTGTATAAGTATGAATCATAGATGAATAAAGCAAGTAAAATGAAGTAAGTAAAAGCTCATGAAAGAGTTTCTTTCCTGTAGCTATGCACTTTGTTATTTTGGGTAAAAAAGGAAAATGTTTTCTGTAATTCGCTCTCCATGGGACGCAAAGTAGTTACTTAAATGAGCCATCGTTGCTGTTACCCAAGACAGAGGGCCATTGCGGCCCTCCTTTATGTAGCTGCACCCGCCAAATTACTGAAACAGCGTTCATCCGTAACTGGTCTGATTAGATTGTCGACGGACGGTTATTGGCTTCGGAAGCCAGAAAGTATATTGCATCTAGGACCCAAGCGAGTATTGTTTTTGGGGTCGTGCTCTCTTTATTTGTAACTAAAACATACTAGAAAAGACGAGCAATGATCAAGGATGTTTGAAAATCCGTCGTGTATTGTTTTCATGAACTATGATATAAAAAGCGTTTGGCTTATTTTTTGTTATTGAAAGCACCTCAAAGACTGTTGTTCCTACCATGTGTTTTCATCGCAGTGTCAAATAAGGCTTGTGAATGTCGTGAAGACAAACCAGTATATCACGGGGAAACCTGTATTTCGAAAGTAATAAATTTTGGAGACAACAAGCCTTAGCGTAAGGTGGCCATTAATTCTGGACCTTCAAGGGACCTTGAAAATACGACTGAAAGCCAACCTGCTTCGTTGACCGTGTTCATGGGGACAAGCTGCCTGGCTTTCCATAGCTCAAGTCACTTTTTAGTTCAAACAAATGAGAGTAATTAACGGCTCATGCTGAAAGCCACGTCGAAGTAAGTTGGATTTTTTCTTTGAAGGGACCAGAGCTTTTCAGAGAGCTGGGCGCCCGCCAGTTAAGGTGCCGATTGCTGGACTTTACTACGCGACCTCCAATTGAAGAGAAGATCCTCGGCTGTACAATATTTTGCACTCTCAGAAAGAGCTGTTCCGGCCCTCGCAGAAGGAATTCCGGTCCTACCCTAAATCTCGGACTTCCTCGAGAGTTCAGATTGTGTAAAAAGTCAGTTCTCGAGTGCGTGAAATCGGGGCTGCTAAAAATAGAAAACTCAGCCACATTTCACTTGCCAGAAGTCGGGAAAAGAAGGTTATTGAAATTTTCTAAAGCAGTGACCAATAAAGAGTGACAGAGTAAAGCACGATCAGTTTACAGGAACTAGGATTTTTTTTTAAATACGCCTAAGCTCAGGCCCAAAAATTGTCGAGAAGCTTCCTGGCAGCAAATGTTAACCCCGAAATATTACCTTAGGGTGTGAAGAAACAGCTAAAACTTCAGAGTTTAATTTCAAAGCTGTGTAATGAACGACCGGGCAACAAATCAAGAGGCGAGCTCATTAGTTCATGTGCAAGCAAGCATCAGTCAGTAAGGATGCCTGTGCTGGAACTTCACAAACAGCACGCATACTTTCCAGACGCAAATGCTGAGGCTTGGCAAGGCTCCAAAGGCAGGCAAGCTCGGGTGCCGCATCCCAGCTCGGTGCTGCCTGCCTCTGCCTTAAAGGCTTCCTCGTCAATAGCTTTGAAGTAAGCAGCCATCAGCAAAATCTCTGTCTAGGGAGCCATAGGCATCCTCATCCTACTCATAAAAAAGGAGCAAGACTTCAGATCAACAGAATCTCAGCTTTGGAACAAGAAAAACAAGTAATCCAGCATCACCTTTACCTTTAACACAAGCAAAGATTGGTAATCTGAGGAAACAAAGCAACAAGCTTAGAACCGTAATACATAGAAGTAAGATATTTGAAAAATTTTGATTTTGTCCAATCTTCATATGAGCTTCTATGCCATTATCCTGATCAACTGGTCAAAAAATACCCATAGTAATTTATTAGAACCGATGATATTTGATGTGCAGAATTTTATGAAACTCGTTTCCTTTATTCCTCATGAAGTCAATTGAAATATGGCGGTGAAGGTATCACAAATTTTCTTCAGATAGTAATAACTCCTTCGTTATTAGCAGATATTTTTTCCTGTGTCTGAGCTTGAAGATTTATCACTTAAATACGAAATCATTTTAATGCATGGAGACTTATGAGTTCAGTACGTCGTGTTTTGGCCTCTGTAAACTCGGAGAGACTTGGAAGTGATCTAAAGTTCGCCATAATTTACTTCCAAGCCTACAGCAGTGCTGCTCTACACTGCACAAGGCAAAACTTCCAACTCTGACTAAATATTTATTCAACTAGATATTTGTTCGTTGCTTATATTGAACATTTATGTATTGGTAACTCTTCCTACGCATTTTAGATGTACGAGTGTTTTAGCAGCGATTTTGTGATTTTTACCGTATTGAATTTTTTTGATAATAATTGGAGCTCATTGATTTTGATCCCTACAGACCTCTAACATTTTTAGTTAATTTCCTTCTTTCCAGCCCTTGAGCGTTAAAATACAGTACATTCATCTCACCCCAATTCGTAGTTTATAAAAACTCGTTCCATATTTTTTCTATACACATATATGATATATATATATAATGAAAAAATCGATTGCAATGATGGAAATTTCTTTGATAACTTTTAACAGATTACATCAAGAATATGTTTGACTTCTCGTTCTGTCTCTCTGTTCAATTTTTGAACAAAGTCTTGGTAGTAAATTCTACGTTCTCATTCACGCATTTGACTTTGTTTAGCAGCACCAACCCTGAGCAGTAATGAGTGCATGAAAATCTTCAGTAGCTTTGGAATTTAAAGTTTGTCTGCCATATGAAGCTACACAAACTTGCTGATTTAAGGCTATTCATCAAAATGACAGGGTTTAAAGTCGTCTCTGCTGCGCTCCAAGTTTGAAACAATATCTTCACCGAAGCTAGACGAAACTTTCGCAGGCAACATTTGGAAACAAATAACCCAACGCTAGTATTGTAGCAAGCGGACGACAGCGTCCGGCTTGATGTTCGTGGAACTAAAGTCCACGGTTTATTAATCTCGTTTTGATCTTCGAAATCCAAATATTAACATTTTTATACGACCGTTATTTATTTAGATTATACTTAATTTTTCATCAGATTAACTTAGCTGGTATATATGAATCCATTTGAAGACCTGAATTAAAACAAGAGTTTAACCTGGCACTCATCTAGTCCGCAGCTGACGTCATTTGAACGAATTGCAAGAACATTTGCTTTGGTTGTTTCTTATGGTGCGCTTACTTCTATTCTACATAGAGCGTTATTAATTTGGAAAAAAACACATTGGTGTTAAAATTATACCTACCAGTCGGTTTAATTACACTTACAAAATACTCACATGAATTTTAAAAGTAAGATACTTACTTGAAGTCTACGTAGAATGAGCGCTCATAAATATAAATGACTTGTAGTCTCGGCATGTTGCAAGAAAGTTGCCTTCTATAAATGTATTTATTCCCTAAAATGAAACGAAAAACCCTATTTGGATCGTAATGAATGTTAAATCGTGATAAGACATCACGAAAATGATCACAATTTTGAAATTCTATTGGGATTCAGAAATATACAATATATCCTATTTAACAGTCCGGTTGAAGTGATAACCTTCAAATAAATTCAAATGAATATTTCTTGATCCATGTTTTCAATTTTCTTTTGCTTTATTACCTCAGCTCAGATGACACGGAAAGACAAAGAAAATGCAATAGAAAAAGTTCAGTTGCTTCATAACGTGCTGGTGGCTGATACAAACCTACCTATGCCATCCCGAGAGGCGCATCTCACAACAAATGAGGCCATAACGCCGGCTTGTGGAGCAACACAGTGTGCAGTAACATGGAAGGTGTACTAACGCAAGCTTCTTTCCCTCCTTACTACTGTTTCCTTATAAGACAAAACACTTGAGAACACCTGCCCCCTTAACTTCACATTATTTCAGTATATACGTTTGCGTATTTATTGATTACTCCATGACTTGGAATTATCGCAGGTAATTTGATATTTTCATAGATCGATGAAATTGGTACTCCACGAATTTGTAACTACAGATATTTATAACTTCTTGAATATGTACTTCCTTGGATTTATGTGAGAATTATCTTATGTCTCCATACATTGGCATCCACATATTTTGTCCCCTTGTAAAAAGATGTTGCCAAAAATGAATTCAATGAAAAATTGTCGAGAGATTTTTTGCAAGATGACTCGCCTGTACTCGTACTCAAGCGAGGAAAACACGGAGTTACACATGCTTTCGTTTTGAAAATGTCTCACTTCAAAGATCTACTTGTTTAAAAGGCGTACTCATTTCAAAGGCTTCTTCACTTCACTCTTCATGTAGAGTAAGTATCTGATGTATGTATAGTATGGGCACGGTAGCTTTCAACTAGTTACGTAAATTAACTTTGGGAAATGTATTCCTCAAGGTATAATTGAACAACATTGTCTCCTGTGAACGATTGTTTAAACTACCACGAATATCAGAAGTTTTATATGTATATTGATGAAATCAAAATGAGTTTCCAGTATAAATAAAAAAAAATGAGAAAACGCTCGAAAACAAAGCTGCTTACCTTTCTTATTCCCAATGTTTGTCATGTTTCTTTAAAAACTCCAGCATGATCCATACAGAACGGAAGCTTTTTTTCAAGTTATTTAGGGTTCAACTTTTTCAGACATAAGATAGTAAATCTCTCCTAATTTATAATGCATCTGATAAAATTAAATAAAGTTTCCTACATACGATATTAAGAAAAACGTGATTGTAAAATCGAATCTAGCTTTCACACAATGGGCTCTTTTTCGTAAATGTGAACTAACAGATTTAAGCATTTTTTTCAGGCTGTTAGGGATATTCTATATTTTCATTCATTAAGTACCTTTTTCATTCCTTACATTAGGTGTCTGTTCTTCTGCTCTTTCAATTTATTATTCATATAAAGTTTAGAGACAAGCCGATACCCTACAATGCTAAAATCTCCTGAAATATCGCGTGACATTAAGAGCTATGTGTATTTTAAAATCTGTTTTGTCCCATAACTTGAGGAATATTTTTGGGCTCAACGTTTTTGCGTTGAATGGAAAAACAGAGAAACAATCATTTTACCGTACTTATGGCGAAGTCAACTAATTTAAAAATCTAACTTCGAACTGAACACCATTATAACTTTAAAACTAATGCGGCTGATCAGAATGAGTTTCCTTCTCCAGTATTTTGTAGAATTTACTTCTTTATTTATTAAAGGTGGTTACGGTGGAACAAATAAATGTCACGTTAAAGAACCATTCTAAAAGCCCTGGAAATGAGTAAAGTGCGTGTACGTGACTGAAATGGTTTGCTTGATTGAGGCATATGTGTGGGATTGATACCTTTATTTTAAACCTCATGGGAATTGGGTAGCAACCCAAGAATAGACCAACAGCTCTTTCCTAGTGCCTTACTTTATTCTATTCAATTCTACATTATATCAAAGTCTGTATATCAGAAATATTTCGCAACCCCTGACCCACACAAAAGCTGAATTGACTTTGATGCATTGGAACGACTCAGAATTAGAACACATCGACCCTCGCACGTAAGCCTGGCGATCTCTGTGCGAAATTACAAGACCTTCCTTCACTTGGCACTGCAACTGTGGCCGCCTCTAGATAGCGCGCAATATTTTGAAGTCTCGCCGACCTGCTGACATCCTCTTTCATTTCCTCCTCTCCTTTCTCTCGTTAATATGAGAGTTCATCATCAAAAATATTTATGGTGATGGGTCTGTCCTACTTTCGCGAGTCACTGTGGTTGGTTTATCAGCAATGCTGCAATAGATAGCGGCGTGCATCATTTTCAAGCCTCGATTCCAATATTAGTGTTTTTCGTCAGAAAGTTCATGGAGAAAAGTTATCTACGCAACATGAACGTTTCAAGATGGATTTATTAAATTTATTTTCAGAAGTTCAACTTCTTGTTAATGATATTTCACTGAAATACATGAATAACACTGCAAAAATACACCTTGATCAGGGTGATCATTCAAAACATCTTGGAGACCGAAAAGACTGAAATTATGAATATATAAAAAGTTTAATAAGCGAGTATCTGAGCTGCTGTAGCGTCAATCTTGAACAATACAATTTTTTATTTGAGTGCTTAAGTCTCGAGGAACAATTAACCGTACGATGACATCTGAGGTTATAATTCTGCAAATAAAATATCGTAAGACAGTGCTCGTCTGATACCTTCAAACACGTTCATTGATTTTCAGAGAAAATGCTTTTTAGGTCAAACTCATGTGTTAGGAAACGTAACGCAAGCTTCGAATATTATAAAAATGACGAGTATTTTTTAAACAGCTCAGTATTAATTTTTTCGATTTGAAGAAAAATGTCACGCCTCGTAAACTCATTTCATTCTGAGAGTAGACTTTTACCACTACTTTTCAAATGTTCATATTCATTTCTATTTTCTCTGGTATGATTTAAGAGTAGTGTTTTATTTTCTTCTGTAGAGTTGATGCTCTTTCCTCTGCACGATTTGAATCTACAGCGTTTTTATCTTCCTCACAGTCAGCTGTCAGAGTAAGTCGAACAATTCTTTCCATTCGTTTAAATTAGACAGGAAAAGCCACAACGTGGTCTCTAAGAGTTAGGTTTGTAAAGTAAAATAAGTTTTATTCTTCCCAATCTATCGCAGCTTGTCAACATTGTTTTTTCTTCCTATTCAGGTTTTACAGTAAACTGTTTCTCGGTGGAAAGTCCAAGAAATACATCTTTTTCCCCATCAGGTGGATTCACCACATCGAATTGTTTTCTCTTTTGATGAGATTTCCGAACAGAACCTCCTTTTCCATCCCTACGTCAAAATTACAGGCACCACATATTTCATCCTCCATACACAGCACAGTTCCTCATGCTACACAATACAGTCTCTCATGCAACACAGTACATTCCCTCATGCTACACAGTACAGTGTCTCATGCTAGACAGTACAGCTCTTCATGCAACACAGTACAGTCTCTTATGCTACACAGAACAGTCCCTCAAACTACACAGCATTTTTTCCGACAGCTCTATGGAATCCCTCAATGTCAATCAAACCCTGCTTGTATATGCATCGAATAGCTTGACGATGGAGGGTTGCTTGATCTTTATCCCAAATAAATATACGTGATGGGTCGCCCCAGAATTCACAAGACTCTCAAAAAACCCAAGACTTCTATTGGCGAGGTGACGGAGGGGGAGAACGACAGGGGCAATTGTGAGGCCAAACGCGGTCACCATGGCAGTCCAAATACCAGGCTCTTTGCCCTTGCCTTCAGACTCGTCGCCAAGATTTTCCAACATGGAAAGAAATCCTTCACTCGTATTAAGTTCAGCGTTGTACTAATACATCAAGTAACACATCTAGGTGTGCATCCAAATGATCTCTCATCAGAAATTTTATTGCAAAGTTGATCAAGAAATATTTTTCTCTGCTTATTGAAACGTATATTTCGCTTGGAGAGAACTAGACAATATACAATTGAGAGATATTTTCCTCACAGCCTGGCGTCTGAGAGAGCGAGCAATCGCAGGCCAGATCATTGGCCGCTCTTGGGCCTTTCTGGGTCTGATTAGCCCCGGGCATCTATTTCCTAGCAGATTTTTTCGCTTTTCTGAGCCCCATCCAATTACGGAGTGCCCGGTCCAAACTGACCTCTGGCTTGATTGCGCAAAGCCGCTCAAGTCTATCCACCTCCTCGGTCGTTCTTGTCGTCGTCACCCACTTTCCATTTGATAAAAGTAAAATATTTGCCTCCCCCTCCAGGTTTTAGATATTGTTGTATTCACTCCAATACAACACCCCACGCAAACTATTTCTTTTCACGGAATTTTAAAAATGACTCTTTCTTTTCTGACTGCATGAGTGCTTATTCACTTGCTTTTGTTGATTTGAATGCATCTAGTACAAAACAATCGTTCTCTACAAATTATTTACAAGAACTCTATAAAGCCTTTTCAAGTTTAGTTCGTAGCTGTATCCCTCAATTACCTTGCTCTTTGAGACGTATCATCTGGGATTTTTTCAAGAACATAGAATTCGTTAGTTATTGCACGTTTGTTTATTCCAATAATTGTTTGTATCGAAATTGATGTATCAGAAAAAACGACATGACTGTCGTGAATTTCGTGCTTCCAGATAACTCTACTCAATCCTACCTGGACATTCAAAATTACTTCAATGTTCCAAAAACTGTCAAGTTCATTCAACAGCAATGCTGCATATGTCCAGATTCTATAATAAAATGTAACATGTAAAACTCATCGTTGACACTAGTGAAAATGATATTAAAAACTGTCAGCTTGAAATTTTCTTAAAGTGGACTTTTAACATGATCTCTTAAAGCTCTCGCAGCATTAATCGCTCGTTCATAACTATTCTTAAGCCTTCATAACTCAAATTGAGCTCAAGAAAAAAATGAAGAAGAAAATTTGAAAAAAAATTCAATGTCAACATTCGGAGGAACGGTCCATTTATCATTCTTCCGAATTTTTACAGTTTGCTGATTTTTTTCTTCATCACTCTTCATCAGCTATAAATGTACAATAACAGGAATGATGAATTGGTCCAAATTTTCCTCGCTGCTTGGATTACGGTACTATAATTATTGCGCATGAAAATGTTATTTTCATTTACACCCATAACTGGCCGAACTATTCGTAATGCTCTTTAGACATGTACACGAAATACAAGTAGTACCGCATAGTCATTATTTTTTAGTCCTAAATGATCGATTTACTAGAAATTTCCTGCACAAAATGCTAAGAAGAACCAACGCAAATAAGAACACCTTAAAAATCATACGTTTCGGAATGCAGAGATTCCACCCTCAGTGTTGAAATAGACAAAAGTCAAACTGAAAATATACCGACAATAAAACGTTATTTTTCGTATAAACTTAAGTTTTAAACTTGGCAGTCTTTCTTATCGCTTCTAACAGCTGATAGAAATAAAAATGACAAAAACTAATAGAGTTACTATATTAATCTTTTGAACAAGATGTCCATGCTACATTTGTACATAGGTAACACACTCTCTTTGAAGAGCCAATTTATGCATGGCTCTTCATGGCTGGTGCTCCTAACCTCTGTACGAGTGGGTTCGCATCAATAGAAGAGTCAAAAACTATACCAATATCTAAATAAAACTGTCCCAATATTTCCGAAACGGTATTTCATAATCAAGTTCAACATGAACCCATAAAAAAGCTGGACAACTATTTTCCGGGTAAACATTTTTTTTGTCCAGTCCGGTGCAAAACTTGGAAATTAGGTAGGAAAAGCTATTAAACTTCACTACGTAAAAAATATATGGGATTAAGCAAAGTGTAAGTATGTGTTTCTCAGAACTCTTTAAGTCACAACTTTTAAGAACCAAAGACGCATGAAAGCAATTGAATTTACCATAAAAAAAACAAATTAGGATTTGATCCCTATTGCATGTCTAGATCAGGATTTGGTTCGATGAACCTCGGTATTTAGAGTAGAAATAATCGAATAACGCAACAAGAACGAACCGTTTGGTCCATTTTTGGGTTGGTTACTCAAGTCCCATACCGTTCAAAGTAAAGGCATCAATCGAACACGTGTTCATCAATCACACAAGCTATTTCAGATTTATATGTGAATGCATGATAACAGTAAGGAAAAATAAGTTCTATTTCTTCTTTCGCTGTACATAAAACTCCCTGGTTTTCACTAGCTCATCATGTGAATGAGATCCTGTTCGTTTGAACAAATCATTCAACTTATCTGTCTAGGTTTTCAGAAACTTAGTTTAAAAAACTTCATTGAAAACCCGTGAATATACATACACTTACCAAATTACCAATGACGTTGTTTCCAATAAAGATGTTTTAGTGAGAATTGTTCGTACCTGGTAAGAAAAAATACATTCGGCTTAAAACCGGATCTTATATAGTAAAACGGCTCCAAAATGCTCTACGGTGAGATAAAAAATTGTTAAAAATTCATGGCAGAAAATTTATGAAACATGACAGAGAGTAGATAGTCCACGGTTGGTACCAAACTATTATACCTTCTCAGAGCTAATAAAAATTATTCATCATAGGACTACGGTGACAAAATTCAGCGGACAAAGAAATTATGTTGAATATAATGAGCAGTATTTTTGTTTTTCTGTTTTTGGGTTTGAAATGAACACTCAAGTTATAATTTTTATTTTAGATAAGAATATTTCTGATGTCTGTGCTCCACATCTGTTTCAGCTCAGTAATTCTGGAGTTGGTTCCATCTCAGCAATCCGCTTGTGTGTTTCAAGTACAACAGCTTGTCTTGCTTTTTTATACACAATAAATACTGTACAGCTTTGCTGCGCCAGCTATGTCGTTGGCCCGTGTGAGGGGTATGTCGTACGATATTAATTTTGTTCCTTAGTACTTCATGAGCGTATTTCTATCACCTTTTCTTTAGTTGTATTCATTTTCTAAGGTTAGCATACACATTTATGGCAGTTCCTTTTATACATCAGTTGTTGGCGTGAATCATTTCTGTTTGCATTCTGTATTTCGTGTACGCTGCTAAGGATGTGAATTCGCATTATAGGATGTTTAGGTTTTGTTCCTACTATTTGATCGCTTTACGGTTGTTTCTATGTTTTCGTAGCTTGTTTTGTCAGTCTATTTAGTGTGAATCTATGCAGTTTCTGTGATTCAGTCAGTAAGTTTGGTCAAATATGGCTTTAAAGCTAGCATAATTTAGGTGCTCTGTCACTTGAAACTATAGGCTCTTTCTATGCAGTTTCCCTAATCAATAGCGAGACTTGCTTGACACCCTTGTTAGGTTTGTGTGTACAGTCCACAGTATTCACGTTCATTTTTCTATTCAATAACTTGAGTAACTTCTATGACTTCTACTGCACATCGTCAATTCATCTCAACATCCATTGTTTATCTGCATAACTTTTATAATTTCCTTAAAAATTTATGTAGTATACTCTTAAAAATTTCCCCAATTTATTTCGTGTCTGTTCGCCATTGAAGTTACTTAAATTTTCTCGAGTGCATCTTGTTTATTCGTACGATTTTCTTGATAATTTTTTAAGACCGCATTCCTTTCACTTCCCTGCCATCTTTGACGATTGGCTTCCCAATTCCGTAGTTCCTGCACTGCTTATTCCATGCATAAAAGAGAGAAAAAAATTCTATTCTCGTTGGTCCTTCCAGCAATCATCCTTCAGAGCCGATGAAGCCTTCAACTCAAAACATTTAAACAAAAATGCAGTGGAAAACTCTGTTATTGCAGCCGTATCGGGTACCCTTCAATAAAGTTCCTGAAAAATTTTCTCCCACCAAAGTTTGAGCAGCTCACTCCAAGTAATAAAAAGGAAGCAAGCTGGGAAAAATGATCAAAGTTCTGCTCCAGTTGATGTAAAATGGTGTTACTCGATTGCTCAATTTACCTGACCCTAGCACCATGGTCTCTGCCAGTCACGACCATTTAGGAGAATTCGAATTTGATATTTAAATATGCTATGATTCAGCGATAAGAAGAAGCCATCGTCAAGATGATTGTTTTTGTGAGACTTTTGACGAAAGAAAGAACGAACCTAAAAAATAAATTTTGTGAGTAACGCTCACTATTCTATAAGAAAGGTTCTCAACAAAACGTAGTTAGGGAGACAGTTTACTTTGCATAATTTTTCCTTATCTTACTGAAAAATTTTATTATTGATGATGAGCAAATGCTCAAGCGACCAGTTAATTTTTCTCATTCATTTAACTAACTCAAAAGTTTTGTATTCCGTGCATACTTCGGTTTTTTAATGTAAATTACATATTACTTAAATGGCTAGTGTAAACTTTAGCTAATTAAGTCGTAATGGAAGTCGTACATGAAAAGTAACAAGTTTCTAATGACTAAAGTTCGCAGCTGTGAAATTTTAAAGAATCTCCTCTCGGGAAAAAGTTTAGCCACGATTCATTCGATGAAGGAAATCAAAATTTTAAATGTGTAAACGTTTGAACTGAAGATGCAAACCCTAATTTTTTGCCCATAAAGCAAGCTACTTACTGTCACTCGGAACACTTATGCTCAAAAACTTATTTTTCACTAGATAATTTAGGAGATATCAGTAACGTTTTTGCAGCTGACCGAGTGATCAGTTTTGCTTCTTTGTTCCCTTGACTTATGAAAAAGATATTCTTCTTAATATGCAACTATAAATAATTTACGGGTTTCCTGGCATATCAGAATGGGAATATAAAATTTTAAAAACAACAAAGTATTCATACACCAAATAAAATCATTCGGTGAATGATAATTTATATATGTATGTATGTTTATACAGGATAAGTTATTGTGCCTTTGGTGTTAAACCAATAGTATAGTAATAAAAATGAAACGAGTATGCGTATATGTATGTATGAGAACAGTATACAGTTAGTGACAAAATTGTTCGTACTCACCAATGTTCAATACTTTTACTCTTTATATTTTATTAATGAAAAGGAATTTAAAACTCGGTGTCCAGAATCATTGCATCATTATCTAAAAATGACTAAATTTGTGTTTCATCATTCTTTAGTGCTCGTTCCTAAAAACAATTGCATTTGTCCAAGACAGTCTTGGCAAAAGTTAAGAGTGCTGAAAGACAATGTGACTTGTGAACAGGCATCTGTCGTGATCTATGATCATTTCATCCATTCCTTTTTAAACAAAATTGAATTATAAAGGTACTTGGCTGATACCATGTTTCTCCAAGTTTTCAGCGACGTCTTTCAACACAACTCTAGGGTTCATGTTAAGCTCGCAATAATGTTTATGCCCAGCTCTTGGTTACAATTTCCACGGTCTTCCATGCCTAGGCAAAATCGCTGTCGTTCCTCTTTGGCTTCTAATCAACGCATAAATTTTTTTGTTTACCATTCTGCCGTCTGAATACGAATGACAATGATGAAACTTGTTGTGCTACGTTGTATTTGCTACTGGAACTTTGTTGAATATTCTGGTAAATAAATATTCTACAGTGCTTTGCTTATAGCTAAAACTAATAATTCCTTATAATAACCCAAAGTGATGCCTTAAAATCTGAAACTTTTTATATTACGAGTATGTTTGTCAATTTATTTTTTGCATGATGTTCTTGTTAAATTTTTTAAATTCAACCTGTCGTTCTGAAACTTAAGTTTTAAATTCCCTTTTATGTTCTTGATGACATGTAAAGCATTTGGAGTCAAACCAGCAATATAGCCAAAGAAATTACTAAAAGTATTAAACTTTGGTGGGTGTACGAATAATTTCGTTGCGTACATTCTTACTGTACAGTCTTACTGTACTACATACTGTATACGTTCTTTTCTAACTGTAAACATGGGGACCTTTAAAATTTGTTCTTCTAATGACGATGCTAAATTGTAAGGCTCTGTCACTGCAGCTTCCATCAGAACAGTTTTTAGAATACACTTGGATAAATTAATGAAAGTTTTTGCTGCGTTCGAAATTTTGTCTAATCTCACCAACTTCAAACATATGAAACCCCTAATAAAGGGTGTGGCAAAAGTCACATGATATATTTAGAATCAATTTATGCAAAAACTACTTGAGATAGAAACTTCAGGTAAATTGCAAACGAAAGAAATGGTTTTGGAGTTTTTATTTAAATAGGATATCATCTAAATGTTCACCATGTTGGTTTATGCACACGCGCATTCTTTTCGTAACAGAATCCATCACTTTTCTTAGCATCTCGGGAGGAATGTCGCGAATCTCTTGAGAAATGTTCTCTTTCAAATGTTCCAAAGTACGAAGCCTATTAATGTATACTTTTGACTTTAAGTACCCTCATAAAAAGAAATCCAAAGGGGTCAAATCACAACATCTAGGAGCCCAAGGAATATCACCAAAACGTGAAATTAATCGATTTGGGAAAATTATCTTCAAAAGTTGAATTGATTCCTTTGCTGTATGGGCCGTTGCACCATCTTGTTGAAACCACATATTCCCATCTTGAATTTGAGGTCTTAAATATTATTCAATGAATTTTCGATATGCAGCTCCAGTTACAGTTGCAGTTTCTCCATTCTGATTTTCAAAAAAATAGGGACCAATAATCCTTTCACTTGTCATACCGCACCAGACAGTAACCTTTTGTGAGTGAAGTGGGATTCCTTGGGCTTCTAGATCTTGTGATTTGACCCCTTTGGATTTCTTTT
>VCRD01000458.1:0-31364 GCA_006783055.1 Trinorchestia longiramus
CTCTCTTGCATCCAGTGTACTCTCTTGCATCCAGTGTACTCTCTTGCATCCAGCGTACCCTCTTGCATCCAGTGTACTCTCTTGCATCCAGTGTACCCTCTTGCATTCAGTGTACCCCCTTCTGTCCTGCTCACCCTATTTTCCCAGTTTCCCCTCTTCTCTCCAGAATAAATGTCATTCCCGCACAATAATTCCTCGTGTCTGACTAGAAATTTGTCTCTTATTTCATGCGCCGTACGTTCTGTGCACCATGACCCGGACTGTATCCAGGTTACAAGCGTCGCTCTAGACAAAATATCCAACAAATCAAGTTGATGAAGAACTGTGTTCCCTACAGTTCCCTTTTCTTTAGGCTACGCAGGTCATGGATTGAGGATATCATTGCATTTTCGAGCTGATAAGGCCGGCTAAGTTAATTCTTGGTTGGTTAGAAATGATGTGCTGTTCTTGGTTTCTTGTGGTGTAGTATACTTTAATAGGAGTATCTTGAGTCGTGTTATGAAGGTAACGTTTGTATGAGAAAGTGAGTATTTTTAAAAGAAAGAGGTTTGTAGCCCTGTCACCTTCGCTTACCTCAAAAAATTGACTCTACTTTGCAAAAAAGCAGACCGCGACCATTATAACACCACACTTTGTCATTACCAGGGTGAAGCTAAACGAAAGACAGTGTAAATTAATCTAGAATTGCATGAGAGGAAACACCGTCACTGAAAGTATCGTAACTTACTACTTCCAAGCAGAAGAAATTCACCTTTGTTCTTCATATGACAATCAGAATCATTGACCACACCTGGTACATTTCTCAGCTAAAATCTTGGGCATCATCTAAAGTGAGTATAATGTGTTCATAATCATCTAAATATTACTTTTAAGTATGACCTGTAATTATCGCCTGTAATTATTGCATGTAATTATCGCCTGTAATTATCTCTTCTAATTATAATCTGTCATTATCACCTGTAACTCTAACCTGCAATTATCTACCTGTAATTATTCAAAAGGGAGTGCATTAAAAGTCACACTATAACGCATGTACAACCACAACGACTCCCTTAACTTGCTTTCCATTAACTGCACACATCAGAAGACCACAGCTGCACAGGAACCTGAAGACATATCATTTTTAAGGCACTAACATGACATAACATTTTTAAGGCTCTAACATGCCAAAGTTGAGGACAACATTAGCAAGTTGTCGTTGCTGGGAGCGTTTTGGAGACACAAACTAACAGATGAAAGTTTTCCTGCTTGTAACTTCGTGTTGAGGAGTTGACGGAGCTGAACAGTCTTGTAATTATACACAGTGGTCACTCCAGTCCTACATGAATAATATACACATTCATCATGTATGTGTGTATATTCATGTACAATTATGCGCATATAATATACATGTACGAGTATATGGTGCTCTGTGTGTTGTGATGCACTGGTGGTATGAGTAGAAGAGTACAGATGCAAGGGAAGGGAAAAAAAGGGAATGAAAGAGGATGAAGGAAAAGGGAGTAAAAGTCTAAAATTATGAAGAATTAATAGGAATAATGGGAAACAGAAAGAGAAAAGAGGAAGTATTAATAAGTGAAAGAAGAAAAAAGAGCAGATATATGGTACAAAAAGAGAAAATGAAAATATGAGGCAGAGGAAAACCAGGAAAAAATACGGGATAAATGGAGAAAGAAAACCAATGAGACAGAGGGAGAGAAAGAAAGACGATGAGATAGAAGGAGAAAAAGAGACAGTAAGACACAGGAAGAAAACTAGAGAAGGTGAGACAGAGAAAGATAAAACCAGAAGGAAAAGAAAGCAAGAAAGAAAGTTAAACAAAAGTAAAATGAGATAGAGAATGTGAGACAGGGAAAGATAGACAGAAGGTGAGACAGTGAAGAATGAGAGGAGGTGAGAGAGAGGCGGGAAAGGAGAGAAAGAGATGCATGGGAACATCAATTATAAGAATATGATATACTGTACCATAACTGGACGGAACCCCTACAGTTGCATCGGAGTATTAAAGGTGTCCGTGCCGTCTATATGGTTGAGTACATCAAAGTCTTAAGTTTTGTTTGGTTTTACCTCTCCAGAGCATGTCTCTGCACTTCAGTTTTTATTGGTGTCTTGGTTCCAGTTTTCGCTGTGTAGTGTTAACTCCTGCACATCAAGTGGATGTGCACAAAACTTGTTAATAAATGCATTGTGTGACTAAAGTTATATATTTGTAATAAGGAAAAGAATTAAAGTTACGTACAGAAAAGATGCAATGGAATTGAATGTCAGCTATTTTTGATGAAAAAATTCAAGTGAGTAGAAGGGGCTCAGAACTCATTGTCTTGCATTGTCTTGCATTGTCTTGCATTGCCTTGCATTGTCTTGCATTGTCTTGCATTGTCTTGCATTGTCTTGCATTGTCTTGCATTGTCTTGCATTGTCTTGCATTGTCTTGCATTGTCTTGCATTGTCTTGCATTGTCTTGCATTGTCTTGCATTGTCTTGTCAGCAAAATGACAGGCAGAAATCAAGCTCGCTGCTTCCACTTCAATCAGCTGGAGACTTCACTCAAAGTTTCAGCATTTGTTTTTCTCACAACACCTCCAGCTATTATTAAAGCACATTATTATATAAACACATTACATTATATTAAAGCAAAAGCACAACACCTTCAGTCTCACACAACACCTCCAGTCTCACACAACACCTCCAGTCTCACACAACACCTCCAGTCTCACACAACACCTCCAGTCTCACACAACACCTCCAGTCTCACACAACAATGGAAGCGAAACAAAGCTTCATCACCAACATGTCTGTATTGCAGAAGTCTCTTTGCCTCGACCCTTGTGTCTTCTTTTATATTTTAAAAAAGTGTACCAAAACAACGCCTAGGTCTTCATTCCAGCACTGCACTCAACAGTTATAGAACTCTGAGAACATGTTACGGTTCTGCTTGTTTAGACGCTACCGCCAGTATGATCAGCCAATTCATTCGTGTGCTTGTGTTGCATTTGTCTCTTTGGGAAAACTTGTGGTAGGTAAAAGGTCAATTATTTCTGTAAGAATACGAACACAAATTACTTATTTCCTTGCACATCGTAAATTTAAAATCGCTGCAATTTTGTGCATGTGCTGTGATTCCAATTTGACGGGTTTTTGGTCGGTAGACAGGATACAAGGGCAGACAATAAAGGCAGACAGAGAAACCGTTCAGGCGCTAGCAAACCAAGGCGTCCATTTCCGCCACGTTAATTGTAGGGGAAGCGGCAGTCATGCTGGAATGTGCCTGACAGTTCTGTGTCAGACTCTGTGTGCTATACAGAGACCTATACTGGGACTGATGTATAATTTCTATTGGATCTTTTATTTACGTTATTTTAGTTATAGTTTGGTAAAAAGTTTGTTAAAAAATGATTTTTCTTGAAAGAACATCTCAAGCAATCGATGAGGCGCCTCTTGAACAAGCATCTATGGTTAAAGTTGGGATCATGCTAATTTGTAATGGTTTTCGTGTTTGCAGGAGCGTATTCTTGTAGGAGAAAAATTAAATATCAGAAAGTAAATAGTGTTATTCAATTAAGTAACAGTCGGTTAAACAACATTTATAATTCACAACTGGGTAGTCAATGATTCAATGTCAGACCTCAGTGATCAATGAACCACATGAAAAATTGTTAAGTAAAAACTTAAGTAAATTATCTATAGCCTTAAAATTCTTAAGTGAAAACTACATTTCTTCTTCATCACACAGAAGTAAAGTAATAAAATTACTTAGAAGCAATAAATCGTAAAGAAGATACGAGCAAAAACTTTCAGAAACACAAGTTTATGAACAGCAAAATTCACATGAATTAATTCCTCTTATGAAACAAATCTGGAATATCAGTTGATTTCAATTCTTGATTCAAGAAAATGCTTTTTTCTTGCGTATTTCCACCAAACTTTAACTGCTGAAAAAAACGTTTTTATTTCTTCACAGAAAGTGCTCTTTTCCGGGCAAAAAACTTCCAAAGTTGAAGCGTCCAATGCTCCACGTGCCTTAACTTATCCCACGTGCCTTAACTTATCCCACGTGCCTTAACTTATCCCACGTGCCCTAACTTATCCCACGTGCCCTAACTTATCCCACGTGCCCTAACTTATCCCACGTGCCCTAACTTATCTCCCTCGTGAGAGGCACAGTTTGGCAACAACTCTGATTTCTTTTCTTTCCATGGGAATATGGGAATAAAAGAAAAGTTCTCGGTTGTCTAATCTTGCAGTAATTCCCAAATGCTAAACACACCTTCTCTGTGACAGTTACAGTTGCTGCTTAACTTAATTCCATCTGATAATTTTAGTAAATACATTCATTTCAAAGTAATCATTGTCTCATTCCTTCTTTTCTGAATATTCATAATGCTCAGAAATGATTACCTCAGGAATGTTTATACCCTATATCTACCATTGCTTTGCATTCACTTCAGTGCATTAGTTTATGATCGCTCTTTTATTTGTTTACCTCAAGACGCTCTGATCTTGCACTTCTGAACAAAATTATTTGCATTTCAAATATCCACTAAGCTACTAACATGAATTGTTTTCCGCTATTTTACCAATTCTCCAATAATCCACACTTTAGTCCTGCATTTTACCGAGCACACACTTCAATCTTGCAGCAGACTCGACGCACAAATCTTCTTCCGTTTTCCGATTTCGAAATTCTTTGCTTGCGTTGCGAGGCAACAATAAGAATGAGCAAGGCTCAATATACCGAGGCTGATCAGCACTGTTGTGTCCAGCAAACAAAGCAACGGGCTTCTAAGAGATGCTTTAGCTCTGAGCGTCCCTGTGTCATCACCGCACTTAACAGAACAAACAAGCTAAGATTACTCCCACCATAAGCGAGAAGTGATGCTCCATCTCTATTACCTCCAGGGCTGACGTAAAACTCCAGCATCACGGATACAGTCTCCTAAGCATGACTGATGAAGGCACAGTCGAGTCTAATTAAGGAAGAGTTCAATGGTTCTTGAGATGTGAAGTTAGGACGGATTTTGTGGACACATCATAGCAAGGTTATGCAGTTACGGCAGTTCTTGCTCTTCCGGATATTCCGGCTTGTTTATGCAGACATTTTCCCGCTGGTTTCTAGAAATTCTGCGGATTGTCACCCTCCATCCAAGTACCCAATGATTAGATTTTGGTGAGCCCCCGTACTGGAATACAAATGCACGGAATTCTGTCCGAGTTTCTGGCTTTTGAAAGTTTGGTCACCATAGAAAGTTAGAAATACTCCGGGGAGTTTTTGCTATTAAACTGATAGCTTCTCATTTTGAAACTAACAATACACAGTAGTCGCATTTAAGTTTATATCGAAGCAGGCTCTAGATGTACTAAACTAGTACGCTTAAATCTATCGGTAACTTAAATTTCTTAGGAAGGAACTCGAACTGAAACTTAGGAAAGAGCAGTATCTTAAGGAACCCGATCTTTGTTTTTTTAACAAAATACACACTTCGAGGCCAATATTTTAAAAACTTGAACTAATTTTGTAAAGAGATCTGACTTATATATCGAGACGTAACGCATCCCTAGAGTATATGGATTCTGTATCCAAGATACAGACTCTACTACATGTTATAAAGCCTCCATAAAAAGCTTTAATATCATTCCCTAGCCTCGCATTCAAGTGCAACCCTGCTACAATGACCACCAGATTTCCTCACCAGCTTCAGTTATTTCGGCAAAATGAAGTTACAGAATAAAAGCAGAACTGTTCTTCTTTGTTTAAGTTGTTTTCGCATAATTAGAAACTGGCCTCACCAATTTCCCTGGCGTCCAAAGCATTGTATTAACCTTTGTGTAAGCATCGCTAGGTAGTGACTCCGAGCGACCTTTGATGCCCCTCTCTGTAATCGCTTTAATTCGCTTCATTACAGACACTCTTCGTATCCTCTGAACTCAGTAATTGCGACTACAATAAAATGGAAGCCAGCGTCCGAACAGATCCAATGTAATGAACTGACTGGCGTAAAATTCAATTACAGTGTAATAATGAAGTTGCTTCGCTGGTGTGAGGTGTACTAGGGCCTCCACGGAAGCAGTTTTGCTTAAATTGCACATTTTGATTTGATTTAGAAAGGAAATTGTACGGTGTGGTTTTATTTTTATGTCCATTGTACAATTCGACACGACTTGCAGTATTTTTTTAGGATTTTGCGTTCCTTTTAAAAGTAACAGCAAGATTTTGGTTGATTTTGGAAACAAAATGCAGGGATTGGATGAGTGCCTCATTAAATCGTCAGCTGAATTAAAGGGCTGAGCCCGAAGTACACACGGAGGAGCATTGCAAATTCATAAATACTCATAGATTTCTTCATTAATATGTATAGTATTCTTACCTGTGCAATTTATAGAAGACTTCAAGATCTGAATAAGGGCAGGGTACATAATTATGATAGCAATATTAGTAATGATATGAATGCATGATGAATTATTAAGCTTAAAACTACTCATAATTAGGATCTAATACTAAGAGTGACCGTAGTATGTTTATACATTTATTTATATATTTGTTTATATGTTTCGTGTCACGCTCTTAAGAACAGATAGGAAGAAATTAGCACTGGCGATCTTGATTTCAGTTCACTGGTAAATTAATACGCTCATTTTCGCAGTTCAAGTGCACTATAATAAGTCACTTTGAAAAAAATAGAGAGATCCAGAGCCTTATATACTCGAGTCTGTATCGTGGATAGGGAGTTCGGCGGGGTATTGCATACTACAATATACATACACAAGCTCGCAGTTGCTTTCAGTAATGCTGAATTTCTGCATCTAGGATATGACACGAATTGCTATAACTACTTCTATTGCGGCTCAAATATACAGTATTCTAAGTGTTTATTACTGTCACAAGAAAGATGCCCCCCTGTAGAAGAAAGAAGATGATTAGCAAGGAAAAAATTTGCGGAAAGGACAGTCACCATGTCGCAAGAAGACTTGAACGAAAGAAGAAGAATTGAAAAAGAAATGTTTGTGGCAAGGACAACCACCATTTTGCAAGAAGACTTGCACAAAAGGAGAATAATTGAAATTGTTGGAATTGTTGTTCATTGGCGAGCACCACTGAAGTATTATCACGGAATCTCTGTAATCATCTTTGACGGCTGGGTACACTAGTCTATATATTAATACGCTTAAAACTAAGTTCGTGTGTAACGCTCCTCATTATTATGAAGGCGCCTTGACTGGCGGTATCGTATCTACGAAGATACTATATATAACGAGTCGTATTTGCCCTTGTGGCTGGAGATCAAGAAGAACAATAATTATTTGACTTTGTGGCGAGAGATCAAGAAGAATAGTTAGTAACTAATCAGTAAACGAGATTGTGAAAAGTAACAATAAATATTATCATCCCATTATTTATTAAGCTACTCACACTCTGTTCGCCCTTCACGATGGAGTGGAGGAGAGAATTAACCAGAGAGAGACAAAGAAGATTTCGAGACAGACTAAAAACGGAAGAAAGGCGATCTATTTGAGATATGAACAGGAACTTTATGGTACGAAGAAGACAAAATATGAATGCCACGGATAGAGGGCATGAATTAGTGGAAGCTAGGAATAGAGCAGCTAAAAGAAGAGCTCGCATGACTCAAGAGGAAAGAGATGTTTACTTGAACGGTTTAAGAAATCGTTACCAGGAAAGAAGAGCGAATATGAGCCAAGAAGAGATAATTGAGCATAATTCAGATATAAGAGCACGAAACCAAGAACGAAGGCCCTAATGTAAACTGAATTATATGAAAACTTTGCATTGCATAAAAATTTGATTTCAAATTACAGTTTTTATTTCAGGAATCTTTCTATATCAAAGAATGCCAATAAAATACATTTCCTTCATACATAACCTCATATGCTTGGAAGCGAGTTAATTATTGAAATTGTGTAATCTACACGGGTTTTTGATAGTATATATATATATAATTGTATATCCCTCTGTTTCGTGTGATAATAATAATGAAGAGAGAAATAAACATCGCTCAAAATAATTGTGAATGGAGTTGGCCTTCAGATTGACACAATTAAACCGGTCAGAGTTAGTTAAATATTAGTTTAGATATCCGTAGAATTTTTTTAATACATGTACTATAGTACATTTTACATTATTTTTTTACTTCACACTGCTAATAACCATCGATTTAATTTTATTAAGTATCTATTGTAACACTCAGTTCTCCGTATCTACATAAAGTGTTACGACAAAGGCACTTTACATTCTTACAAGTGTGACAGTTTTGTGTGATAATGAATTTCATGTCAAGCTGCAGAGAATTGGAAGTCCTCTCATTGTGTGAATGCTGGGCACCTACTCTATGTCATTACGGCATCTCCATGATGATATCATCGTTTAGTAAGCAGGTTGTGTAAGAAAAATATCTACAAAACGTGTCAACGATACTGATGTCAAAGTTTAAGACTCAATCAAATGATAAATTTTGAAGCCCTGTATGTCAGCATCGTTAATACCAATGTTTACATTATTCTGTATTATGCAAAATAAATACTATTAGCAATATAATGATAATCAAATCAATATTTAATTATGATATTGCATTATTATTGTATAATTTAGGGTTATCAATCGGAAGTGTCCTCCAAAACGCTGATAAAATATAGAAATAATTTAACCTGATATGCAACCAAACCATGGTGACTTTATTGTGAAACACTGTGTTCTTCTAACATCACTAGAAAACCATCTATACCTTGAGGGGCAGCTTCAGTTTCTTTAATAAGATGAATTTAGAAAATTTAACTTAGTTCATGTCGTTCAACAGCCTTTTATAGAATTTCGAAATTGTTCAAACTTTTTTCTTCCAATCTTTGTTTTAGAGGCTACGTCCTTCACATTTGAGAGCAGTGAGTGAAATTAATTGATCCTACACTCTAGTATCCTTCCTCGTCCTTAATTTAGTAATTAATTCTACTAATGTCCTTACTTGAGTGATTGAAATTCAAAGTACGCTGAACAGAACAATACATTTCCTATTCGCAGCATCGTTGCTGACATCACAGTACATATTCTGGAGTTGTCTCTCTCAGGTGGTGTAAACTCTACGGGGGTAACTATCCTTATCTCGTACAGCCAAGCTTCATTTACGACTCTACAATTCTGTAGTATGGGACCCAAGGCAGTACGCAAGTGCTGAAAGAACTGGAATATTGGATTTTTTTATGACTTCTGGTGTATTTGCTGGCGGAAATAAAACGTGTATATCTGCACAAATTGGACTGCAATTGGACCATCTCATGTTGTATGAATGAGCAAACTCCAGGAGGAAATTTGACACTAACAGAATTGTGGAAACAATTGCAAAAATTTCGTGAAATTCAGCCTAGACCAGCTGCGGTGCCAAGTTTATTAGAGAACTAAATAAATTCATTCTAACTTCTCCACCGAAAAAAAACTCAATTAGGTTTGTTCCTAGACGAAAGCCGCTCACGGACTTTATTGTGCATTCCTTAAATTAGTGATTGAGACTGTGAAGTTTCCTTTGCATTGCATACAAAATTTTGAAGTCTTGGCGCAAAGTTTAAGGCTATACATGGTGGGAATATTAAGACGTGTTGCGTTGCTGTGTTGCAACACGTGTACCAACTGAACACGTCACGTCTAACACGTGTACTTCCACGCCATGTACAATTTTGGAAAAACGAGCATCTATAACTAATGCATAGACAGCATGCATGTGCATAAGGGCATGAATAGCTTACACGAGGGACGGGGTTTGTATGTACATGGTATGCACTTATGTATGTATAATGTGTGCTTATGGGTAGTGTGTACATATGTAAGTTGTGTCTGCACACATAGTGTGTACGTACATATAGCATATGCATGTGCCCAAAAATTACATCTGTACGTAAGGCACGTTCGTGTGCATTAAAAGTAGACCAAAATGACTCAAGCTGAAAATGTCCGCAGATTTGAGACAAATATTTATTTTCTGTGCCGATTAGCTTCCGTAGACTTGACTTGTTGTAGACTTGACTTGCTGTAGACTTGACTTGTTGTAGACTTGACTTGCTGTAGACTTGACTTGTTGTAGACTTGACTTGCTGTAGACTTGACTTGTTGTAGACTTGACTTGCTGTATACTTGACTTGCTGTAGACTTGACTTGCTGTAAACTTGACTTGCTGTAGACTTGACTTGCTGTAAACTTGACTTGCTGTAGACTTGACTTGCTGTAGACTTGACTCGCTGTAGACTTGACTTACTGTAGACTTGACTTAATGTAGACTTGACTTGCTGTAAACTTGACTTGCTGTAAACTTGACTTGCTGTAGACTTGACTTGCTGTAGACTTGACTTGCTGTAGACTTGACTTGCTGTAGACTGGACTTGCTGTAGACTGGACTTGCTGTAGACTTGATGGAATTCTCCGCTGGAGAGTTTCGTTTTACAGCAAGATTTCAAGCATCTGTGTAGTAAACCAGGCTATCAAATTTATTCACGGAATATGCAGAAAATATTGTTATTATAGTTTTTACGACTATCTATCAACCTTTGAAAAATTATGTACAGAAAAGCTTGTCTTATTTTTTCTATGCAAAGTTTTTTTGGTTTCAGTTTCCGGTTATGATGTAATATCTTATTGCTGCTGCTGCATCTCACAATCTTCTGCTTATGTATGCATTATTTAACTAATACTTGTGCCAAGATATCCAGTTAAATCAGAATTTATCATAAGAAGACACATACTCCAACATAAAGTTCATAGCTTATCCATAACTCAGAATAGGGTTCATGTGGTCCATATATTGCATAGATTGTTCGTAAATACACAAATTATCCTCGTTGTATTCATTCATTTGTAATATATGTAATACCATTTGCATTCATAACATATATACTACAGATCACGCTCACATATATAAGATCAAGCAATGCATTGAGCTCTACCCTCATGAAATCCATGATACTGCAAATCAGTCGCATGACTCGCTCGAGCCTTGACGTGGTATCGTAAACTTGAGTCCGGACTTAGTGTCGTAAACTTAAGTTATGGCTTCCATATGACCATAAAGTTTGGTGTCGCAGTTTTGTCACTCCTGCTATCGCTGCCACTCGCCGGCCCTAGGGAAATGGTATCCCTGATACGGGCGGGCTTATCAGTTGATCGCAGTTTGCATGATTGCCACCACACAATTTGGCAGCGACCATTTGCAGCGTGACGTGTGCAGTGAGCAGCACTGCAATTATGCCATTTGCAGGGTGACGTGTGCAGTGAACAGCACTGGAATTATGCCATTTGCAGCGTGACGTGTGCAGTGAACAGCGCTGCAATTATGCCATTTGCAGCGTGACGTGTGCAGTGCAGCACTGCAATTATGCCATTTGAAGCGTGACGTGTGCAGTGAACAGCACTGCAATTATGCCATTTGCAGCGTGACGTATGCAGTGAACTGCACTGCAATTATGCCATTTGCAGGGTGACGTGTGCAGTGAACAGCACTGCAATTATGCCATTTGTAGCGTGACGTGTGCAGTGAACAGCACTGCAATTATGCAATTTGCAGCGTGACGTGTGCAGTGAACAGCACTGCAATTATGCCATTTGCAGCATTATCTATGCAGTTAAGGGCTCTGTAATTATGTCACTCTGTAAATATAGTTACTTGAAATGTCTTGTTATCGTTACAATTAGCACGTCCATTACTTTTAGAGTACACATTCCAACCAAATGTCACTGATAATAGAACAAATAATATCAACGACTTTAATACTGATGAAATTAATTATATCAACGGTAATAATAATAATAATGATATAAACGAAGGTATTAAAAATATCGTAACAAATTAGTATATAAGTGATTTATATGATAAATCATTCATTTAAATAATGATTATTAACAATTAAGCCGTCAATTTGAATGCATACATATGTACTTCTATGACACAGGCGGACGACAATATATGAAACATTTAATTTATGTGCAATGGCTGAGCTGCATGGACACTTACAATACTTTTATCGTGGTTTTAATTGTAAAGGATCTTATCATCAGGAAGATAACGCTCTGATAAGGCAGCTAGAGTCAACAGTCACTGTAATGGTACACGGGTAGTTCAATGTTATTGCATGTGAGTGATGAATAAAAATATCTTCAGTCTATGAACACTGGGGAATTTGTTTAGAGCCTCATATCGTGCATGAACTAAATATTCCGAGGTAAAATGAATGAATTCACATCGTAAAAACCAAAATGTTCTACATCACTCTAAAAATCATAGCAAAATTTATTTAATAAATATCTTTTGACTATGATTTTCATGGACAATAATTTCTAGATTATTCGTAATTCCAGTGCATTTTTTGGGACAAAAACTTCTTGCGCTTTCAAAACTAGGAAGAAAACCAAAAAAATTTCTTGACAAAGTTCCATGAAATTCGCCTACAATGTCATATCCAAGAAGCCCAAGTATATTCCCTGGAGTAGCAATAATTCCCACAATTTTCCAATATTGAAATTCTTGAACTCGTCCCAACTTTCGAGAGGCTGGAATTGAATATATTTGCGATCGCTTCATAGACTCTTTTTTGTTCCTGTATTACAGCTTTGCCTTCTAAATTTACACGACATTTACAGACAAGATTTTATTACTATGAAGTTTACAGACAAGAAATTATTTCCATTGTACTTCTTCCTTTCCAATGTACTTCTCCCTTGCCAATGTACTTCTTCTTCGCTAATGTACTTCTTAGTTTCCAATGTACTTCCTCCTCTCCAATGTACTTCTTAGTTTCTAATGTACTTCCTCCTCTCCAATGTACTACTTAGTTTCCGATGTACTTCCTCCTCTCCAATGTACTTCTTAGTTTCCAATGTACTACTTTATCTCCACTGGAAAAATACAGCACCCAACTCCGTTGCAGCGTTCACCAGAGCTCGCTGAGGTGCGACACAAATGAGACTGCAAACTGTAGCATTACTGGCTTGCCTCTTCTGCGGCGGTGAAATTTACGCCTCCCAACTTCTCCAGTTCATAACTGGGTATTGAGGAAACATCTATTGTAAATGAATTATTGAGAGAACAAGTTTTTTAATTTCTAAAAGTAAAACTAATGATCAATGCAGGCATTGCCAAATAAAGGTTCGTGTAGCCGTGACTGGCACCATCAATGTCACGGTGATCTGGTTGAGCTGTACAGCTTTACAACAACTGCATCCAGTCAACACGTTGGTATCACAAACAAAAATGTTGGTGTAACTGTTCCCATTTCCTTTCGACTGCTGGTACTCATGAAAAAATTAGCACCCTAATGCCTATAGAATTATCCACAAATTAACGAACTGGTCAGCTTCTGGGCACAATTTGAAGTTCTGAGGGTATTTAGCATACGTGCTAATGCTATGGTAAAACAGAAAAGTATTTACAGAGTATTTACCAATACTCAAGCAATAATTTCTGCTGAAATAGTTAATTATGTACCACACCTTGAACAATTAAGTATGATCTACTGAATTTAGTTAAGATAAACCTTATTCGAACTTAGGCAAGAAGTTAGGCTGTGTTTCTAAGTAACTAACAAAACTTAATGCTCACAGTCGTTAGAGGGACTCGTCAATACATCGATAAATTGTTTGACAGTCGTGCCAACAAACATTCACGATCACCACAGTATATTTAGGTCATCGTATACACCCAATAATTTATCCTTAACTCGCATTCACAATTAGTCATTGCTTCTGTAACTTTTCAGTGACTACGACTAGTAGAAAACCTGTTAAATCAAGTACTCAAGTAGTCGTAGCGTCATTGATTGATTGTTATTGATCACAACGAACTTTATAACACAAACTTGATCAAGGCGCAAACTTTGTTTTAAAAACGACGCCATTTTATGCAGGGGAAAAGATTTGCATTCGTCCATCCTGAACAAAAAAGTATAATTTTTTTCAAATAGTAGGGAACATATTGAAATTCCCTTTCCCTGTAAATAGAACACAAGACCCAGTGTTATACAATGCAGAATATATATCATAAAACCTGAATTTTTGTGCAGTCTCATCACCGTAACAACATAGAAGGACTATACAGGTGTATGGATGGTCGTGCTTCATAGATCTAATAGTATCTATAAACGAATAAAAAAGAATTAGTACGATTTTGAGGTGAGCAATTTTCACAATAAAGGATGGTAAAATACGATTAAGTCCCTGTTTGTCACACAATACACATGCAGAAACACCAAATCAAGCTTGGCAAACACAAGGCAATGCAGGACTGAGAGTGCATGTTACAATTCTACTCACGGACTGGAAGTGGGAGCAAAGTTAAAGAAGCCTTGGTAACAAATACAACTCAGAGGCCAAAACAAGTAAACTTGAAATAAGTGGCCCTGACAACTTCTCACACAGAAGATCAGCAACAAGTCTGCAGCGTGCAGGAATTTACTGAACTTACAGAGGAGTTTACTGGAATTAGTGAAGCATTTACTGAAGAATTTATCGCATCCTGAAAAGAGTTCGGTTTCAAAGTTTCTTTTCTGAAATTAAACTAATGCAAAAGAAAACTCAACATTGAAGCAGAAAATCTAAAATTCAAGTGTAAAAAAGAGAGCCTGTTATATGAAGTAATCTTTAATGTTTACAGTACTGATTCGAAGACGAGAATAAGGACGCTAGCCTGTAAGGAATGTTCATCACAAACTTGGAATGCTCATTTCAAAATCTAATCTAAAATGCATCAAAAAATTACAAACTTTCTAAGCCTATGCCCTGTAAAGCAGGCAAAAGAAGGCACCAAAATGTCTGGAGGAAAAGGTGGAAGTGATGTGGAAAGAAAGCGTAATCTGAGACCAGCGTAACCTGGCGCCGCGTTTTATTTCCTCGTGAAATTTAGAGTGAGTGGTTTTAGCTTTCCTTTGTTTTGTGTGAGCGGCGAGTTAAAGCCAATACAGTTAAAGCAATGGCATCCAGCCCTACAAGTGATTGAAAAGACTTTCAGGGCAAACTTTCAGTCTTTCTTGTACACGAACTTCATGTGCGTTGTGCAGGTGCTTTGTATGTAGGTTTTATATCTTTTTTGAAATATGTGTCAATTTTGTTAGCGATTAAAGAATAGTTCAACATAAGATACTAAAAAATGTGGAGCCTCTAGCTCCTGATTCTAATATTAAGAAAAATACATAAAGAGATTTCCGGCTCTTTCCTTATGATCACTGTCTGAGGTATACTTTTGATGTTCATTTTTTCCAGCAATCCAATAAAAATTCTAAATTTCTTACAGCATTGAAAGAAAGCGAGAAATTTAGCATTCAAATGAGTTCTTTGAAACCATTTCTTGATAAAATTTTGTCGTTTACTTGAGAAATTTTATAGCACAATATTTTTAGTATTTTTTAGACCACGCAAGACGTCAAGACTTTTTTTACATTCGTAAGATGTTAAATATTTCTATTCGTTTTAATCTTTCTAAATCAAACTACGAATGCAAATGTAATGAGTTTCATAATAAGAAATTTATTAAAATGAAATAAAATAGAGAAGTTCAGAAAAGTTTGGGTTTGCTGAGGAATAATTTCATAAATTTAGGCTTGAGAAAACAAAATTTTATAAAATTGGTATTAATAATAAAATAACTCACTAAATTCAAGTTTCATAAATAGATACTTAGCAAATTTAGGCTTTATGGCAAAAAGTTCACTAAAATCAAGTATCATAAATAAATAATCCACAAGCCCATCATTAGTTTCAAAAGTGATGTAACGACGCAGAGCAATTCCTCACCACACGTGTCACTGCAAACTCACTAAAGCATCACACTCCTTATTTCTGAAGCCTAAACTCACACCAGGCAAAAAAACAGATTACAACTAAGGCTGAGCAGATCGTAAGTTTGACTTGGTCTTCTTTTTTTGGTGCTCGCTAACGAGCGCTCGTTAAGCTGCTGTTCTGACGTACGAATTCTTCAGTCACCACAACACTACACCTGGGCTTGCGTTGCCTTATTTCTGCCTCATCATTTTATGGCTGATTATTTTATGGCTGATTATTTTGTGGGTCATTATTTTGTGGGTCATTATTTTGTGGGTCATTATTTTGTGGGTGATTATTTTGTGGGTCATTATTTTGTGGGTGATTATTTTGTGGGTCATTATTTTGTGGGTGATTATTTTGTGGGTCATTATTTTGTGGGTGATTATTTTGTGGGTCATTATTTTGTGGGTGATTATTTTGTGAGTGATTATTTCATGGATGATCATTTTATGAGTGATTATTTCATGGGTAATTATTATAAAGGTGACCATTTTAGGGGTTATGACGATATTGTTGGTTTTTTCAAGGGTGATTATTATAAGCTATATAATTTCAGGGCAGATTATTACGTTGTTCATCATTTCAACGATGATTATTTTGAGGAGGAATTATTGTAAATGTGATTATTGCAGAAGGGATAATTCAACTGTGATTATCATTGGGATGGTTACCTAAGAATAATTTTTTAGAGGTCCCTTATTGAGAACAGAATGTTTCCTTCAACTTCAGCAACGAATTCAGCGAATAAAAATAATTTGCTATGGTGAAACCAACTCTAAATTTCCTGATTGTAAACAGTTGTTATCAAGAGCACCTGTTAATTGTCGCTAGTAACTGTCACTAACTGTTGTTGTTTACTGTCACTATCAACTGTTACTATTAACTGTCACTATTAAAAGTCACTATTAACTGTCATTATTAACTGTCACCATTAACTGTCACTATTAACTGTCACTATTAACTGTACTGCTGCAGTATCACAGCAGTCAGAATACACGTTAGGTGATGTCTAGACAACGCAGAGACTTGGAGACTTGGAGACTTGGAGACTGTTCCTTACCGCCTTGTAAACAATACACTTTATTAATGTGTTATCTCCACGCACTCCACGCACTCCATGCACTCCACGCACTCCACGCACTCCTGCATCGCCCTGCTGCAGTAAGTTCAACCACACAGTGCACGAATAGAACACAATACCCAGGATAATATATAACACGGTAATAACACCGTGCACAAGATAATATATAACACGGTAATAACACCGTGCACAAGATAATATATAACACGGTAATAACACCGTGCACAAGATAATATATAACACGGTAATAACACCGTGCGCTAGATAATATATAACACGATAATAACACAGTGCACAAGATAATATATAACACGGTAATAACACAGTGCACAAGATAATATATAACACGGTAATAACGCCGTGCACAAGATAATATAAAACACGGGAATAACACAGTGCACAAGATAATATATAACACAGTAATAACACCGTGCACAAGATAATATATAACACAGTAATAACACCGTGCACAAGATAATATATAACACGGTAATAACACAGGGCCTGAGAGTTCTAGCTGTTGGCTTCAACACACACCTCCTGATGGAAAACTTTAGAAAGTGACGATGGTAACGGAAACACCATAATCTAAATTGCGGTAATTTCTGCCTCGCAAACACTGCTCAATGGAAATTTTTGGTCAAAAGCCAGGCTTTCACGGGTCTTAAAGTTTGAAAAGCTCTCCGCTGTGCCGCTATATGCCCTCACACAGACCATAAAGAATTTAATGAAAGTCTACGGAGCGTGTAATCCAACTTTCGTGTTGGTATCCTTGTGATAGAAGCCAAGCAGCAGCTTAGTTGCCAGTCTATGCTGACATCGTGCTGCAAATAACCTTCAATGGACTGAACAGCCTGCAGTAAAATGCATTACAAACAATGGAATGAATACCCTACAATAGAATAAGAAGCCTGCAATGGAATGAATGTCCTACGATGGGATATAACTGGTATAATTACGTGCGTTCTTTAATGAGAAGCTTGGAAATGAAGCAAAGTTTTAAAAAATTGGTTTACGCTGAACATTGTTTGAAGGCATACATATTCATATGACTGTATTGTCTTACACATCTTAACAGTTACACAAATTGTTACACACAACACAACGCATATGATCATGCATAAATATAAGGAAATAATTTCTACCACTTTATTGTGTACACCTATGTGCTATTGTGTGTTATTGTGTGTTATTCAGTGTTATTCTGTATTATTTTGCGTTATTTTGTGTTATTGTCGTTAATTGCTTTGTATTGTTTGTGATTGAGCATCATTGTAATAGCCACATAGGCCTAGTGTAAACCATCACATGGCTTTTATTAATGTTAAAATTGTGTTTGTGGAAGTACTCAACTAAAAAACCAATTACTCTAACTTCATGTATCATAGCCGGTATTTACATACATGTATATACTGTATATATGGATACAAGAATTACCCTCTACTCTTACACAATAAGTTGAAATAAACTCCTAAGTTCACACAATAAATAGAACTTAATTCCTGGGTCACCAGGACAAGCAGGAATTAAGTTCTGAGTCCACACAATAAGTAGGAATGAATTCTTGATATCGCATAAACAAAAAATAGGAAGATGAAGATAGAAAGCAAGCAAGCTCCTCACCACGGAGTCTATCAATCTCTCCAAATGGTATCCCAGAGGAAAGGGCCAAGCAACCCCCGGAGAGGGGCTGTGTAATTAATTATCAAAAAATGAGGATCTGTGTGCGAGTTCCTGCTTCTTGCTATCAATTTTATAGTCATGATCCTGGAAGATATTTTACTAGGACTTAAGATATAAAATGTCATGGAACTGGATGAGTTGCTTAACTAAAACATATGATATTGTGGAATTTGATGGACTGTTGAACTAAAATATAGCTTTAGAGCACAATTATTCGGAGTTACTAGGATGCAAGATGATTGCAGTAAGCGACTCCTCAGCTATTGAGCATCACTGGCTGCATTCTAAGTATTTGGAATACAAACTCGTTGAGGTAAATATTCAAATTCGCTGCTGTCTAGTGCGTTTGATCTGTGCATCTGTTATACAATGACGCTCGTGTAAATAATAAAATACGCGTTACTTTTTCCGGTGATCCAAGGCTATTTAGTTGATTCTGAAATGTGTGGCTGACAAGCACGTTTGATCTGAATATTTAAGATACAAGGCTGATAAAGTAAAATACTCAAATCTGCTGTTGTCACACACGTTTGATCTGCTTCATTTCTTTCCAACCTTGCCATCGCTTCGCAGTGACAAGAGTCTCGTAAAACCCACACTAAATTGAGCTGAAACTTCAAACATTTCAGCAACAAATGCCTCGAAAAGCAAGTTAAGTGTCTGTAAAGAAAGCTTTTAAACTTAAATTGACTGGAGGCTCCAGCTTGAAGTTTTCTTAGAAAAAACACTGGCGCATCCTACTCTCTGTGAAGTCCACAACTTTCAAGTTCATGCATCAAGTTCTTTACAAAAACATACATTCTAACTTTAACTTTTATGAACGGTTTCCAAGATACAAGTATAATATGTGGTGGGAACGAAAAGTATTTGCATGTGAAGTAGGTGTGAAAGTATATGCATCGAAGAGTTTGTTAGATCATACCTGCGGTTTTTTCGGTCATTACGTTTTACTAGTGGACCCACACGAGAAAATTCAGGTGTTTTTTGCTGAATATTTTATTTTGATATGCCCGTAAAGACGAGTTTTGTGAAGGAGTTTTGACATTGAAGGATGTGCCTTTGGTATCCACAATACAATGCTTACAATACATGTATACCCTACCGAATTTTCTACTATCTAAATCCTTAAGAGCGTCACAGAGAGACAAACCAAGCAAGCAACAAACGTTGTATTATTATGTAGTAGAATGACATATTTTACTAACTACATATGGCAATTTTGAATCTTTAATCCTCAGTTTGAGTGTATGCAAACTGCCCTCTTCATAGTAAACATCAATGAAAGACCGGAGCAAAATTAAAACTGCTTTTTGAATTTTACATCTAAGATAAAGTGTTACCTCTACTGGACAAAACAAAAGTAATTACAGTACGTTTCTTATACTTGATGTATGCAGTGCTTTATTTATAACAGGCCTCAAGTTGAAGATATATTAGAAACCTTTTTTTAGCATACGTGCATGAATGAAATTTTTCAAGTGCTTCTAGTAATCTTCTCCTTTTTATTAGGCAGAAAAAACTTTTCCTGTCCATAGGTAAACTTAAAGATATGACAATCTATGCCTTAACCGTTAACCTCAAACTTGGAGTAATATCCAATAGCCAATCCAATGTAAGTATTGCTCATGAGAGGAGAGGGGAAAGCGACTGGGGAAAGGGGGTTGGACCCATAATTGATATCCAGGATATCGGAATTGCCCCCAAAACTGCGGTGCGGTGCGCAATTTACTGCTCGATTTTAATAAAAAATGTTATAACTTTCTAAAAGAAACTGCAACTGTGAACATAATTGTTTTCTGATGCCCTCACTTCAGTGGAATACAACAACGACAACAGATGGTTGCTAGAACAATGTGCTGTGAAATCAAGTGGAAATCATGACTTCAATTTCAACGAAGCAAAAGTCAGTGCTTTCTAAGGCTCTCTTTCCTGAACCTCCAAATAAAACTTATAAATTTTTGTGGAAAATAATTTTTTTATGGAATATAATTTTTTTGAGGAATCACAATGACATTTTAATTCAGATGATAATGTTGTTTTAGCTAATAGGTAATTTAGCTAATTGTATGAGGAAGCAAAGTTGTACCAATAAAACTGCTTTCCCCTACACGACGTGTCATTAAACTGCCAGTCGCAGTTCCACTCTCACATGCATGATGAACAAAGAAGTGTTGAGTTCAGACTCTCTTGTTGAAAAACAGTAAAATTTCCTTTGTTTTCTTCTTGTCTTTTTCGTTTAGTAGGTTCTGTTGATGAATAAACAATGTAAAAAATATTCAGAATTTTTCCGTTTTGACCAGTGCACCTGAAAATCTTGTGACTCTGTAAGACTGTAAACACCTGCAGAAAATATTAATGTTTTATGTTTTCAGAAATATTTCAAGCATCATTAACATATAAAAGCTCCTTTTCTTTCGAGGTCTTTCTTGAGGTAATGAACCATCGTCTCTACGTGTGCAAGCCAAGACTATGGTGAGGAGTAAAAATGTGAGTTTTTCTTCAAGTTTACATACAGAACAGACACATTATTTACTGGATCAGGGCACATTGCTCGCCTAATTTGCTCTTGCAGTTTACTGGTCTTGTTAAGAAAGATACATACTCCTTCTGGTCGCAAACAGTTGGTGCAAAATCGAGAAAACATTTCTGCATTATTGTTTTGGAAAGCATTCGTGAAATTAATTCTTTATCTATGTTTCCTGTACTTTTAAAAATATAATGTACAACGTTGAAAACTTGATACATGAAGACAATTTTGTAGTCTTTTTTCCATTTGCACAACTGTTTCCGACTAGAAGAAGTAATAGAAAAATTTTAGTGACTCTCAAAGTTTGCACGAAGCGCCTGGAAGGTTGCAGTTCATACCTCGCTGGCTGCCGCTCTCAGTCATGTTTCTCCCTCATAGATTTTCCTTGTCAAAAACACATTTTCGTGCGCTGTCAACAAAGTACTCTCAATGATGTTAGTGTTTTTCAAAGAAAGTAAACAAAATTGCATCAGACAATCGTCTGCATCAGTAAATTGTCTGATGCAATGTATTCTGCTCGTGTGTTCTTAATCGAAACCCCGCTTGAGAATGCGCTTGAGAATGCGAATAATAATAAAGCGATATTATTATTATTATTATTATTATGCGAATAATAATAAAGTTAAACTCCGTCCCCCAATCATAAACCTTGGCTTCATCTGCCAGCATCGACGCAAAAGTGAATTCTGTTTCGTAACTCGCAAGTTTTCGCCGAAAACAGAGACTATTTTTATTTTCTGTGTTGCGCCTGAG
Organism: Trinorchestia longiramus; assembly: GCA_006783055.1. Lineage (NCBI taxonomy): Eukaryota > Metazoa > Arthropoda > Malacostraca > Amphipoda > Talitridae > Trinorchestia > Trinorchestia longiramus. Next base: position 21,847 of record VCRD01000458.1, read on the forward strand.
ACCGTAAGATAAAAATATAGATTTGGTCGTTAAAAAAAGTCGTACAAGAGAACACGGAAGACAAGTAGAGGTTGGGAAGCGTCTACTACAAGTCTCGTCGTGTCTTCATGGAGAAAATTCCATGGAAACTAAAATTTATTTTCACGTTGACATCCATCACGGGGAATAAAGGCTTCCAATAAATGCCGGACTGCAGAATTCCTTAATATAGGACTTCAACACCTGACATTTGTATAATTATTGCAATCTTACTTGACTAAATATGTTTTGACAATTGGAAACTCTACCAAGAACTTGGGTTACCATTTTAAATATGTTTTTGTAAATACACACAAACATGAGCTTAAATCAGCAGTTTAAAAAAATTGTGCATAATCATATAATTGAATACAAACATACAAAAATAAGCATAAATCTACACTTCAAGAAACTTTCTAGCCAAAATTTTTGTCCGGCGATGGTTGGTAAATCTGGTATTTAAGTGTGAGAGTTAAAGTGCATTAATTTTGCTGAGAAAAGAGTTTTTTTACAATGTTGTGAGCACAAAATTCTCGTGTCAACGCTGATGAGGCATCGAAGTATGTGTGTGTGCCCTCCTGAATGCATGAAATATTACGTGTAACTTGTCATGTAAAATCTCGTTGAAGGAAATAAAAAACATACGGAAAATAAAAATTTTGTTATTTAATCAAGAACATAGAACAGGACAAAATTTGTCAATGAGTTTAACAAAAAGTAACAGTTTATTTCAAGTAAAAATTCAGCACACTTCAGTTGTAATGGCAGAGACTTGAACCAACCTGCTGCTCATTCATGTTCAGGTTTGTCTTGAAAAAGATCATAGTCGCAGCTTTAAAACTCCATTGTTCCAGTTGCAAATCTCCTTATCTCAGTTTTTGATGTCCTTGTCCTAGCTTTAAACGTTCTTGTCCTAGCTTTTAAAGTGCTTCCCCTAGCTTTAAAAGTCCTTGTCCTAGCTTCAGATCTCCTTGTCCTAGCTTTAAAAGTCTTTGTCCTAGCTTTAAATATCCTTGTCCTAGCTTCAAAGGTCCTTGTCCTAGCTTCAGAGAGCTCCTTGTCCTTGCTTCAAAGGTCCTTGTCCTAGCTTTAAATATCCTTGTCCTAGCTTCAAAGGTCCTTGTCCTAGCTTTAAATATCCTTGTCCTAGCTTCAAAGGTCCTTGTCCTTGCTTCAGAGAGCTTCATGTCTGAGTTTCAGAGGTACCAGAACCAGTTGTACGCCGTAAAAGAAGAAGGAAGCAAGACCCAGCTCCATATTCATGCGACGCTCTGCGGGCGCTCGCAGTTCCCTCTAATTAAATGCGATGACAGGGTCCGATATCCCCACCAAGTTTGCGGGTTGCTTTAAGATATCTCGCAACTATGTGCCATAAATTCCTCAAATTGTGTGCACGCCACGGCCTGAAGAATTGCATCGTCGCATCAGGCATTTCCCTCAAGTTTACCCTTGCGTTACCCTCACGGAAGTCCGCCCCAACAAACCGGTAAGAACTTCAGCGTCCTCACATTTTGCTTAATTTGCTAAAGTAAAAGGGTCATGCAGCTCTTTGATGGTGATCAAATTCACATAATTCGACTTTTGGTGATGCAAAACTTTTGATACGTAGACCCGACTTTGACTTTGGGCGCACACTACGGATAATATGCAAACTTTAGGCACATAGTATAGATAATACGCACACTTTGGGCTCCCAGTATGAATAATATATATAACTTGGGAACACGGTAAATATAACATGTATACTTTAAACGCATGAGAATGATAATACGTATACTTTCGGCACTCAACATGAATAACAACTATAATATAGGTACTTTGGGTGCACGAAATGTTTAATTATTATGCCGTATATACCCTGGGTACACAGGATGGGTATGATATACACACGAAACATCATGAACGTGTCTTTCAACAAGATCAAAACAAAACCTCGACATCAAAATCTCGGGAGTAAAACAACTAACACGTTTTTACTCAATAATAAATTACTCATAGCGTGATAACGACTACTTTCGTGCAGGAAGAAACACTAGACCAATTATTTTCTCTATGTGTATCCATGCATGGGTTGGTATTTACGAGTATTTACCCAAAGTTTTGTGTCAATACCACTACAAGCGTCGAGGGCTCCCTGAAGCTTAGTTTCTTAAGCCAAGATTTGCTCAACACTCTCGAAATTTTCCTCAAGTTTTGGGCAATTGCAGTTTAATTTAATGCTTAACTGGGAAAATTTTCTAACTGGTATCTAAAAAATACGGTAATTAACTAACAGCAAACTAGTAACGGGAAGGTTAATTTTAATAAGAATTTGTATTTGTTAGCGAATGAAAGTTCTTTATACCTGATGAGTGAGAGTTTTTCGTGTAAGAAAATACACAATCTTAGTGAAATTTCTTAGTGCTTATTTTTAAAGTTTTCTTGGTTCTTATTCTTTAGGAAGTAATCTTACTTAACTAAATACCTAACTATGAAAATGAAAGTTTTAGTTCTATTCAAGTGTAAATGGGAGTTCTTAGTTTGTATTTAGAGAAGCTTCCTGGTTTTCAGGCAGAAAGAGTTTTCAGTTATTTTAAAAAGTTTCCACCTGGTTAGTCAACATGTATGCCACAGTGTTACTATTGATCCAAGGTAAAATAATACCAGAAAAATTTCCCAGGTCTCCTGCTCCTTGACACCATCAATAAAAAAACACAGTCATGTGTCCACGAGGACTTATTCTTCTCTTCAAAAGACGTCCTTTATCAAAAGACGATTCCGTAGAAGAGAAAATTAACATTCTCTACCTGAATTTCAACAGATATCTTCGTAATAATATTATAACAGTAAATGTTCCATACCACGCAAATATTAGACTGTTAGCGCCAGCGAATATTGAAAGCTGGGGGAGAATCTCCACAGATTTTTGGCCGGCAACCGAATTATCGGCAGCCGAAAGCGACGATCGCGCGACCGATATAAAAGAGCTATAAGCTGGCTAAGCTCATATAACGAATGGTGGCTTTGTTGCAGGGTGTGTCTGCGTAAGTTGATACGCTTCTAGCTTGTTGTTCTTCGGAAGCTCCCAGCACTCCAGGATTTAAGCCTTGCTTACAGTATTGGGTCTTAATGCATTGTTCATTAATTCTCGTTGCTCGGTGGTGGTGCTTCAAAACTACTAATATGGAAATGAGAATTTCTATTTAGTCCCATTTATGTTCAGTTTCAAAAGAATACAAAAATTAGTTCCACATGTACACATTTGAATTTAATTTAATTTTCGTGTTATATGCACAGTTAATAAGTACAGTTTCAACTTTCCAATCACACAGATGCTCATGCAGCACATGCGTGTTCGAGGAGATAATACTTATTATTTTTTGGAGTTAAATTACTGTATTTTATTGCGCTTGAGCTTATTTGAAAGTTACCGACCAACGCAAAAACTAATATCAGTGCTCGTAAATTTGCCTCCAAAACTCATTTTACAAAAACATGAGAAACGACATGAAAATTTTCCAGTATCTTCTTAATTGTATAATTATGTAAAGAAGCTTAAAAATTTCCATATGATGTTGTAGTATCTAGCACACAACTGCTTTATTGGCACACAGACTAACCACAATACGACAATACCTCACCAGTTGCATCTGTCACACCTGTCACACCGGTCACACCTGTCACACCTGTCACACCTGTCACACTTGTCACACCGGTCACACCTGTCACACCTGTCACACCCGTCACACCTGTCACACTTGTCACACCGGTCACACCTGTCACACCTGTCACACCTGTCACACCGGTCACACCTGTCACACCTGTCACACCTGTCACACCTGTCATTAAGTTACTTTCCTTTGAAAAAGTAAGTTTAAAAATATTGCTTAACTAATTTTATGCAGGTATTAAAATGCACCACATTTATGAGGTTGTCCTCTCTCTTAACTAAGTGCAGGTTGTGTACATAATCTCTTCACAGACTTAGCTGATCTTTTTCGGTATTTTTCGTCTTTCAATTTGTAATTTGCCATCGAAATTTAGTCATCAATATTGAATATATTCTTTTTCACCTTTTTACCCTCAGATTCTTTAAGGAAAACGAGCTCAGGCTATAAGCTTTGAAATTAAGTTTTTTGTGGTATCTATTCTTCATCGCATGTCTTATAGTTTTTAATTTCAGCGTCTCATCAGAAGCACTTGCACCACTTGAAGCTTAAGGCAATATTGCCTTTATGAGTTTATGAAGGAGTCTAAAAACCTAGAGAAAATTTTGCATGTATAAGAAAAAACTAATGAAATGTCAGTCACAGTTTGAAAATTATTCGTCATTTTCGAGATAATAACTAGAATATATCCACTAAAGTTTTCGTGGATAAGAACAAATACTGAAATAACGCGGCTGTCAATTCCAATGGTGTTTAAGAACCATTTCTGCGAGTAAACAATTACGAGCCAATAGGTAAGAAGAGCTGCAGTTGTCCAATAAACATATGACGCCACCAACATGAGTCAACGATCAAACAATTTACACCACGAGAAATACACTGTGACTAGATTACTGAGCTAAATCACTCTGTCTGTGAGGTAGTAAAGCAGTTCACGCCACAACAAAATCCTCAAATACACAACAATATAAACCTGACCTCGAGAAGTACACACTTGGTCGCTCTAATGCGCTCTCAACTGCTTTCTCATATGCTCACAAATGATGTCCTTTACGCAGAAATTCGCTTTTGCTTCTTGAACCACGTTCGAACACGCCTTAATATTCATATTTTTAGGTAGCAGCCCCGGGCATTAAGAAAAGATTTGGGGAGCGACGTGCCAGGCATTCGTAAGTTGCTCCACTGCTCGTAAATCGAGTAAACTTAACGTTTTCCGTTCCGGAGCTCCACTCACCGAATTTTCAGTGTTTCATGTCTTGAAAACAAGTGCTGTCTCTGAAACAAATCTGATTTTTTCAAGGTGTTCACGCAACCTTGCGTTGCTGATACCAAAGAAATAGAAACGAATGGTCATGTATTGAGTTGGAGCTTTTCAATGGGTGTGGGAAAATTCAAGATCATTTTTCATTTTAAATAAATAAATAAATAAATCTACAGTGAAATATTTTTTTGTAGCATTAAAAAACACTTGAGACATGGAATGATGTTCCCAACGGGTGCATTTTCTGTACAACTAATATAGATAAAATTCTTTAGATGTATAAAAAAGTAATGAATTTCATAGCTTGAATATCTAGGAGACGCTCAGTGACGTAAAAACTCATACGACTGATGGGCTTTAGGACACCGCTGCCAATATTTTTAGTATCTAGGATACACGCTCATTTGGGGTAAATCACTGAAGTATTTTCGCCCTATGCTACAAAACCACTGAGGTAAATTCAAGATGTTGGAATGCGCTGAAAAAATTACAGGGGATAAATTGAAGGAGGGGTCATATAATCCTGAAAAAAATAACATGCTAAAATTTGTTATGTAAAAAATCACGATTTCTTACTGTTCGTCTGCGGCTGACTTTCTAGTGACGCTACTCTGTGTTTAAGAGTGTGCTAGTCATACATTTATTTAGGGTATATTTCTTCTGGATGCATTAATTATTATTTTTTTAATACGGTACATTAAAAGAAGATTAATAGCTTGGATATTGACCTCGGGATTTTATCGAAATTTACGGAAGTAAATGCCCCTTAAGTCACTCTCCCTACTTCGCAATACGCATAAAAACACAATTAAAGCTATTTTCTCCCTTCTTTCTTTCTTTCTCTTTCTCCCTTCCGTTCTCCCTTGCCTGCCTCGCAGTCTGTCACGCAATAAGCAGCTGCTGGCTGGAGCAGCGGAGTTCACGCTAGTATCATGGGTCTGTGTAAATACAGAGGTTTTCCCGCGAGAATACTGCACTGCAATTTCTCAGGTTTTCCCGTTAAAATATAAAACACATCCGAGATCAACATTGCATGCATTCTGAATGGAACATTTTCTAGGAACACAATACAAATAAATGCGAGGAACTCGGAATAAATTAGTTTAAGGGATACGTGATCAATTAATTTAAGGAACACGTGATAATTAAATGTAAGTAACACGTGATAAATTAATTTGAGGAACACATGATCAATTAATTTGAGGAACACGGGTTACATTAATTTAAGAAACACGTGATGAATTAATTTGACTAACACATGATGAATTAATTTGAGGAATACGTGATAAGTAAATGTGAATAACATTTGTAAATTAACTTGAGTACCTCGTGAGATGCACAAATAAAATAATGAAGATAATTAATGTTTTTTTCATTAATATGTAAAAGAAAGGCGTGATATAAACATATTGTTTCAAGATGAATAGATGCTTTTCGCTTACATGCAAAAATAGAAATAAAAAATAAAAATTAAGAAAATTAATTAATTAAGAAAGTAATTAAAATATTGTGGTATGTGATGTCCTCTTTTTCAGAATTGTTACCTAAGGCAAATTGTCTGAACAAAGTCACATTCAAACTTCACCAACTTTTCCATTTTTTTCCCAAATATTTTCAACCTAAAGAACACTGCGATTTTTCCCTCTCGTTGACATAGGCCTAGGTCGTCTAGCTCGCTCGTTCCCTTCATTGGTCTGTACGTCACATAGGCCTCCATGCTGCCCCCTCTGGAACCCCTTTCAAATTCCCACCTATAAATTTCCCTTTCCAAGAATACAGAGATGTTTTTCACTCAAAAATCTGGCAATAAATAAGTTTCCATTGAAAATCTGCAGCAGCAAACCAAAACATTTCTGCGAGGCTAACTGTGAGGAAAAATTGTTTAGATTTCCAGCCAGTATTTCCAAAGATTTTTACGTTTCTTCAGGAAAATTTGTAATTTCTTCTTAAAAGCGAGAGAAATCGTAATTTTAAGTATGCAACAATCAAAAAAGTATGGAACAATGAGTAGCAAAAATAGGAATCAACTAAACCTACGTGACTTCAACAGAAAACATCGATGATGTTTATCAGACAGCCCTTTTCAAATACTTGACATGTATCTGACATTATAGTATTTGTTTGTTTTGTCTCATGTGCGAGACTGAAGGTAAGCGTCCATGAAAATTTTAATTCGATATTCTCAAATATATACGACACATTTTGCCACTGTGTAGGTCAAAGCTTTTCAAAGCAGAAACTTTTTTCAGTGTGTATCAAAGCTGCTTGCAGGAGTACTATGTCACTATGTCACCAGCTTGGTCGACTATCACCAGCTTGGTCGACTGGTGAGCGAGTCTGCTTGCGAGCGGAAAGACCCGGGTTCGAATCCCGCTGCCGACATGGTTGACGCGGCTAGAAAAACGGCATGGGACTTGGGTAAACAACCGAATAATTATCGAAGTAATTATCCGACCCAAGAATGGGCCAGAAGGTTCGTTCCTATAGCCTCATTCTATTCTATGTAACAAGGGGATTATGTAACTAGATAACTATGTAACTAAGTAACTAAGTAACTAGGTAACTATACAACTAAGTAACTATGTAACTTTGTTCTAAGTCCCATGCTTTCAAAATGTCCTCATTGAATACCGCTCGCATGAAAAGTAATTTCAATTAGCAAAACCTAATCTCAGGACTTAAAGAACTTGTTCTTATCAGAGTTGATGCCGACTAACTTAAACGGGCATAAGCTAAAGAACTGATGGAAATTAGCATGCATATTGTTTCACATTTTTAGTGAGTTTTATGGCATCATAGAAATCATTGGAAGTACTAAAAAAGGTAGCTGTAGAAATGGCGATGTCCTTTTTTGAGTATGTCCAAGACGAAAATGCATGATGTATTAAAGTAAATGGTTAGGCCCCTATTTGACTTTCAAGTAAAGGTTGGGACGCGGTTGGGGTGCTTGAAAATTCATTATGCAAACCCAAGACTCCGACAAAAAAAAGAGAAATAACAATACCCTCACAGTAACTCGCTTACTCTCCCATTGATGGTGAAGAGACATTTTCAAAACAAACTCTACGGTCATTACGCCGAATATTTAACTTACTTTCTCTTACCTTTGTGTACATATACTTGAATATTTTTTTGATATTCTCAAACTTGACTATTAAATATTTATACAGTAGAATTTCAAAAGACCATCTTTACATTTGGACATGACCATCATGAAACTAAGCTTGAAGAACTTTTGGGATAGCATGAGACAGCTGGAAAAACTGCATGGAAAATATCACGAATTAAAACGGGAGAAATCGTGTGAAAATGCACCGATACACTAAGCTCAAACAAACTGCTAAAATCAGGCAAAATTGTGTTATCAATGGTAATGTATTCATAACAATAATTACTCGAGTATTACTCTGCTATTTATCCATATATCACAATATTCAAAAGAGTTTCCCTGTTTTCAATACCAGTCTATCACAATTTTGATTAACACGTTGCCTGCGATTGCCTAGCTGGTGCAAATCTTTACTTTGTACACACAGTCACTAGAAAGCCTTGAAAAAATTATAGAACCTAACCTGAGTGACCCACCGGCGGGTCGTATCGCACTCAACGTGTTAAAGTGGATATTTTCATACTGCCAACGCAAGATAGATGGGAAACACAGCAATGAAATGTATAAACTGTAATTTGAGATTTATAATATCAATGGATATGTCTTTTTGTAATATTTCATGGACTTTACAAGCGCTAGTTTTATGAATAGTGGTAGCCATCACGGCTAGCAGAATTAATGCAATGATCCAGTAATATATCTGGTAGTCCTAAAGGACTCAGTTAGCAGCTGAAGAAATATGGCCAGTTAGAGGCAATGTAGGGTCCAGTTAGATACCAGTTAGCTAAGTTACCTGTCTCCTACATTGGTCCAGTTATGGACCGAATATACAGCCCCGTAAATAGGCCCAGTTAGCATTCCAGTAAATTGGTGCAGTTAGCTGCCCAGTAAATAGGCCCAGTTAGCAGCCCAGTAAATAGAACCAGTTAGCAGCCTAGTAAATAGAACCAGTTAGCAGCCCAGTAAATAGGCCCAGTTAGCAGTCCAGTAAATAGGCCCAGTTAGCAGCCCAGTAAATAGGCCCAGTTAGCAGCCCAGTAAATAGGCCCAGTTAGCAGCCCAGTAAATAGGCCCAGTTGGCATGAGTGATAGAAGGAACAGGAGCGAGCGACAGATTAATGAAGCTCTGGAGGAGAGAGAGTTGTGTTGAGTGCTTTATGCTTCCGTCTGTCTGTGAGTATTTCTATCTGTCTGAAAGCCTTCCAGTCTGTCAGAATGCTTTCATGTCTGTCTGAAGGCATTATTGTCTGTCTCAACACATTCATACTCGTCACAATTTATTCAAAATATAATTTGAAGCTTCGCTTTCTCTTTGCCAACAGCTTTTAATATCACTAATACTTGATGTAGCGAACCTAATATGGAGTTGTTTAGTCTTGTGTTTCAGTAGAGTGCAATTAAGCAACGTTTAATTTTTTGTGTTCCTTCAAGCCCTGCAGCACAGATGGCCTGCAGCACAGGCGGCCTGCAGCACAGACGGCCT
>VCRD01000458.1:42182-53623 GCA_006783055.1 Trinorchestia longiramus
GCATCATATGCCATTTGCTCACACTGGTCATTTGATACAAGTGTGTAAGAAGCCTTTCATGACCGCAATATTGCTAAAGGGGTTAAAATGCAAGCAACAAAAGTATCTTATCTCATTCAAGAAGGAATTACTCACCATGAAAAACAAATGGAGGCTATATTGACAATTCAAAGACGTGTCGGTGTCGAAGAAATCTGTACCTGATTTCTGGTACTCTGCATAAGATCAAGGACGGATTAGACTACTCAAAATTCGGAATACTTTCTGATTTCATGACCAACCAAACTGTTCTGCCACACTCATCCGCATCAGTATAAAGAATATTTTCACTTGTAAATCATGTCAGAACAAAACAAACAAACTCGCTGAAAACAGACACTGTTAGGGATAGGTTGTTGGCAAAACAAGCATTGTCAAGGAGTAAAAAAACCGGTCACAATTGGAAACCTAAACCGGAATTAGTATGAGATTTCATCAACGGAGTATGTCACCAGCGTAATGAAAAGCGCCTTGCACAACAGAAAAGTCATCTTAATGTCGATATTTGCGCTGCAGAAGAGAATTGGTAGAAGGAACAAGAATAAAATCAGCATTACCATCATTGTTTTAACTCATGTAAGTTAACTTTTTTTGTTTTCTTATTGAAATAAGACTTCTAGTTTTTTTTTAACGAATCTGGGTTTTTTTCATGTTCAATCTAGGTTTATCTGAAAATTTTGAGTGGCAGCCCTGGTTGAGGGTTGTGCGCGGCCGCGTCGTGTGTCGGTTCCGTATTGGTGTGAGCAAAAAAAGGCTCAGGCGCAGGTTAAATTGCTGGTTGTACGTTGGAAGTAGTCGTTGTCGTGGAGATCTGTACTCGTAGAATATTAGGCTGAGAAGATTCAGTTACTAACACTATTATAGGGATAATTGTCACGTGAATAGAGGTTGTATGTCACGTTTGGAGGTTGTCGAATTCGGATTGTGCACGGTTGGAGGACATATCCGTTACGTAAAGCAACGCTGCCTGAAGAACAAGCCGAATAGAGGTAAGTGAATTCGTATTATAAAATACCGTAGAGTTGCAACTACTAGTCCTAACAACAAAAACTTTTACAGGTTGTGAGACCAATGATTTGACCAATGATTTTAACACAATTGTACGAGGAAAACAAATATTATATTTAAAAAATGTGTTATATTATCAGTTCATTTTTCAACATAGTAGCCATCTTCGGTGGTAATGTTAGCCAAAAAATGTTCTTCATCATCAATTTTGTTCAACATCGTCAGAGACAGATCCCTTCAAAGAATCAGGTGATGAGGGTGTAAAGCTCTTGGGACCCACAGCGCTGAAAGCTTCTTAGTCCCAAATTATAGTGCAGAATAGAATTTGCAGAGCCATATGAAATGTCTAGAGACACAGCTAACTAATTAACTAATAATTTTTGATCTTCTTCAATTGTGTTATGAGTAGCCTCAATATTTTGATCCTTTTTTTTGACGTTCTTGATCTTCCACTGGGATGGTCGTCTCTTCCTTCTTTGAACCGCTGAATTCACTGGACTGCAGTTTTTTTGAAAGAGTAATCGCTGTACTCGTATTACCGTAAACTTTTCCTAAAGTCTCCATGATTTGTGTCCTGTTTCATTAAAGTTTCACCAGAAATTTGATATTCGATCTTATCTCAAAATAGCTATTTTTCGGGGTTCTATATGGAAATTGAACTTCTTTTACATACGGTCTGTTCTGCACAATAGTCAGTGCACAACTGATTAGAAGTAACTAGGAACAAGATAAGCACTCAGTGATATATCCTGACATGTTTAAATTTGTTTTAAGGATATAATTAAATTCTGGGAACTTATTGATTCTCCTTTTTACGTCCTATCAGGTTCCTGAAAAAAGAACCTGAAATACCATAGAAAATATTTACTCAAAACTCTACTTGCGCCTCACATTCCCACAACATACGCCACAAACATCACACAAATACTTGCAAAGCTCAAAACCAAAAATACAGTTTACACACCTCCCCCCACACACCCACCCAACCCGCCTCATCACCCTCCTAACTCATATTTCATACGTACAGGGGGTTTTCTTAACTTGACTTGTTTGCTAAAACTATGAACAATAAGTTCCAATCGGCTTGCTGCCTCAATACTTCCAACTCGAAAATGCCTTTTTATTTTGGAGCCATTAATTTATAGTATCTTTGTTTTACGTGATCATGAGTTATCATAAAATACTTCATTATATTTCCAGTGATATGTCTCTTTAATGCAAAGTTTTACTGCTTGAGTTACTGAAATCAACGTTCTTGCAGGAAAGACACATGAAATATTATGATGCTTTTACTATAACATTATGTGTAAACAGCGCCTTAGCTCTACCACCTATTGAAAGCCAAAGACTTATTAGGCATTTCCTTCAAATTGGTTTAAAATATTTTCTACAGTAGAATTGTACACAAAACTAAAAATATCACCAACATTCTAATTATGTTAGTTGAATTAAAATTGACTATCTTAAAAGTAACACTGTTAAAAGTTAAAAATATCAACAAATGATTCAATTGGGGAAGTTTCAATTTAGGAAACCGATTATTTATTTGCCCAAATTCCCCCAGTATGAATTAAACTCGATGGGCACTTATGCAAGTGACTAATCAAAATCAATTTCTGCGCAATCTAAGTCACAATATATCATTGAACACATATTTTTTGTACAAACATTTAAGAGAAGGATACTCATAGGCGCCTGTAAGAGTGACGCGTCAAAACAATGTTGCTTATAGAAGCGTCGATATATGTCCCCATTTTCATTGATAGCTTTAGGAGTGTTAATAATAGCAGCAAACTGGAACACATATTAGATCGGTAAGTAGGATTTTAGTTTCCTTATACATTGCTATTGTGAGCATGGAGGGCTAGAAGTTTTTATTTTTCCTGAGAAGTATGATGAATAAGTGCCACTATAATATGTTCCATTTAACAAATACTGCCGGTGGTTACAATTGATAAAAAATTTTAAATCAACATGATGTAATAGGTATCAGTCCATTGCTTTTCTTTTTCGTTCTTTCTTCCAGTTATGATTGAAGCGTCTCCGAGTTTGTCACATCTTTTTGTTCTTGGATTTATTGAAAACATGCCTGAGGAAATTTCTAAAGATAATTTTCAAGCTGAATTCATATCTGTGTTAAAAATTTAGATCATTTGTTCATAAGAGCTTCTTGTGAGTTGGGTAATTGTTTTGCAACACGTAATAATAAATAAACAGCTATATTGAAATAATCATTGACATGTCAAAAACACTGCAGAATTTGAGCTGGATGACTAGAAAAAATTTAAAAACGGACGAAAAAAACAATGAGCTATCAAAAATTACGAACGATGAAGTCTGTTATCAAAAATGTTTGACAGTTCACTCTGAATGGCTGGAAGAGGTTCATAAGCGGAGGAAAAAATAGACAGGTATGCAGAAGCTAAAATCTCTAACAAAAATGATTCTTACTGTTCTGCCACTTTACATTTGTTTGGGTGTTAAGAGCATCTATGAACGGACACCCGGCGACACAGCAGCAGATAAAACGAAGACAATATACGCTTAATGTCGTCGCTGCTGATGGACGGATTTCTCTGTTTTGTTGCGTTCGATACCAATTGCAATTGCATTGGACAACAACGTTTGATCTGCGAGAGCCTGTAGCGTCAAATCCGCTCTCTCTTATTTGAATGCTAAGCCTGCTCGTGAGACACACTGATTACATTAAACTTAATTCAACTTGAGCATCAAAGGTTCGAGCTCATGTGTGTCTTTATTTGCCTCCCGGTCTGAAATGAAGGTCAGAACGTATATACATTTACATAATGAATTCTGGTATTAGGGAGAAAAAAATGGCGGCCTTCAACCTTATGATATCGGACTATTAACCACACATTCATTTGAATCTTGTAATAAGATGGGATTGATTTATTCCTTATGGTAAACACTGCATTAGAAATATTGTTCGCGTAGATCGTTTATCATCAGGAACGAAAATCACTTTATCGTACTTTAATTTTGGAAATTATTTTTTTATAGAAGTCCGTCACGTCAACGCGATTTGACCTCGAATATCCGTAGATTTTTCTTCCTCTCTTCTCGTGCTTCTCCACAAAGGGTAGCATGATGATTAAACAAATAAGTGCACAAGTTTATGAAGTAATGGAGCAAGACAAGGACAAACAAAATCTAACCAACTTCTTTAAAAGAAAATGAAGTACTGATTAAGATTCAGAAAACACATGTAGCGGGAAATGAGGGACCTTCTCTCAGCATGAACAGCCATTTCAGGGCAAATACTTCAGAGTGAAAGTTATCACCCAATGGAGTCCTTAACTTCAAAGTTGAAAATGACTGGCAATTCATTGCCAGATTGCTGAAAACCCTCTAAACTGCTCAGACTTCCAAGTAAAATTTGCATTCGATCTGAATTTGCTTAAATTTCTATTCAAGCTCTTCGAGAATTAGAAGGAGAGCTCGTGCAGCAGCTCAACAGAACGAGCACTTAATTAAAGAATCCAATAGCATAAACTTGATGTCATCTAACTCTATAACACCATTACCTCTATCGCTGCCACCTCACATCAGCTTCACAAAACAATGCAGGATTTTCCATGTTGTCAAGAACCTGGTGTTACTGCATTGGAAAACATTGATCGAGTAAATTTGGTCTGTATTCAAATATATGTATTGTATGTATATGTACAAGTTAATTCCGCCAACTACATACGAGTATAAATGAAGCTGTGCACAACGGACGAGAAAATATGAGTGTGTTAAAAGAAATCGTCTGATATTCTTAATAAAGGTAAACCATATTTATAATAGTAGAGAAAATGTTATATGAGGAGGGGTATTTCTAATAACGCAATAACACTTGCCCCGATTAACGGGAAATTAATGCATGCATAATAAAAAAATCGTAAGCCTTAGTGCAATTTCAATTTTCAATCAATATATTGCAGTCTTATTCATTCTGTTTGAAGCTTTAACTGTAGTAAACATTAGAATTTTTAAAGCTACATTTCCCAGTGTCACTGCCTATGTTAAGCAACATGACAAGAACAAGATTGGAAATTTCAGATCCAGCATGCTAACTTTCAGAGCATAGCATAGAGGACTAGGAAACCCTCTTCGTAGTGTAATCACTGACTAGAAAACTGATTGCGATCTTATTACGCAGTACACAAAATGGTCCAATTTTTGACCGAGTGAAGGCAGTAGAGCTGGCTGGCCGAGGCTTTCATGAGGCCTCATTGCTCTTTTTCTGTCTTCTGAGAACCGCCTTCAAAGGCTCGGCACAACAGGTAATTCTGTTTGCGTAAAGAGGGGCGCATGACTAATGTGCTCTTTTACAAAATCAGTAACAACAAAATTGAGAAAGATGAAATTTCTTGGATGATTTTCAATAATAAAAAGATGAAGGAAGTTGACGGATTCTATCCTTTGTAAAGGTGTTTGTTATATTTTCTATTATAATTCGTAGTATTTAATATCAAGAATAGTGCGCTACAATAAGAAACAGCAACCATAATGAAACAGCAGCCAGCAATAATTTATTAGCAGCCATGTATTATTAAAATTATTATATCTGTGTAAAGAAATTACACATTTCTAATACTGAAAGCCCGAAAAAATACAAGCAATGAACACTAAATTTAGAAAAACGAATGGAACAGCAGAGAGTGCATGAACATGATAAAGAAAATTTTTCCACATATGTTAATTTCACATTATGCTGATGTTCCGTGGGAGCCACAATCTGCAGATCTAAATCCTCTGGATTTTTTCGGGGATATTTGAAGAAAATAAATTACATCACAACATCTGACTCTTTGATGATGGAATTAAAGTAAAGCATTGTCCCAGGAGTCAAAAACATAACCCAGGGTTGCTCGCTAAAGTAATAAACAGCACCATTAAAAAACCACGACTATGCTTAAACAAAAACGAAAATCGCTAAAAAAATATTATGTTCGTTGCTTACAGAGTAAATTATACTTTAATATGTCTATTAAAAATTTTAATTGGCCAAATATTTTATATATACTAGTTTTATTGTTATTGTATATTCTAATTTTATTGCTATGGATGCTTGAAAAGTAGCCTGCCATTCAATAAAGAAACACACAAATCTGACTAGGAGTCAGACGCTCTGAGCTGGTGTATCTTAAAACGTTGGAGAATGTGAATAACATTTCCCAGTGTACAAACGTATGAAAGTTTTTCTCTTAATGCAGGCTACTAGCTTGCTTTAGTGCTTCAACATTTCCTCCATGGAACAATCTAAATTTAGATTTTTCTGCTGTCTTGTCATGTGGTGGACCGTCGAGAAAAGACGGTCCACCACTCCTGTGGATGTCGGCATCACTGCAGATGTGTTGCCCATTGCTGCACTGCGTTGATTGCAACGTTATTAATTACACTACAACTTAGCAGTTTTAGTTGACGAATTGTTTCCTAATCATCCTAAAAAGGGACGTACATTTCAGTGGCCGCCAAGCAGCGCTGTACAAAAACATGGAAGTATCATAATAGAAACGAAAATTTTTTCGGGTATCAATGTTGTCTAATCTAAACAAAAATTTTTCAACTTGAATAATGTTATGCCAGCACAAATCTTCCCTCAATGAAGTCACGAGAAATAACATGGAATGCCAAAACATATGAACATCTGTAGAAATATGAGGTTTCATTATGTATTTTTGTAATTTCTGTATTTAATTCTAAAGTACTGTACCATGTTATTTTGTGATGCCACTCGACCTACCTGTATCTTGAAAACCTTTTATTAATGGTCATAAAAATACTATAAAAAATTATTAAAAATAAAGTGCAGGCAAAAAAATTAAATAGTATCTAAAAATTTTATCAAGAAACTGGCACCATACCATTTTGGAAGTGGGGCTTCAGCATTTCCCTCCCACATGAAATGTACTATGAAGAAACATCTCTTCATTTGATCAAACGATCATTAATAATAAAACATCTTTTAAATCCAGTAGAGTCAATCTTTGCCCATACCTGCCATTGGGGCAAAGCCCTCTTAGCTCCTTTTTCTCTCTTTATTTCTTCTGCTCCCTGTGGTCCCATTGTGGTTTCTCTGCTTCCTTTGTTTCCTGTCTTTCCTTACCTTTCTCTTGTTTCTCTCATCTCCCATGTCCACCTGCTCTTTTTGTTTTCTTTTGGTTCCTCTTGTCCCTCTGGTTTACCAGCTCCCTGTAGTACCAGTGCATGGTCCCATCGTCCCGCTTCTCAGCTTCAGGTTCAAGCCCGCCGGTCGTTTGGTCCACTCAGCTGTGCAATTGACAGACTGTCCGTCCTTTCATCATCGCCAGTTCTAGCACCGTGATGGAACACCATTGTTACTCGCTTGCATAAACTCGATCCATTGTACCAATTACTCCAAGCGAGTAGCTTCCTTGAAGCAGTAATCTATTTCAAGCAGAGTAATAGTTCAGTAATACGAGTAATGCGTAATAGCTCTCGAATAAAGCAGTTGCGTTTCGCCACAACTAGAAATTTTTCTTATAGATCAAACTTGTCTCCACTCATCAGGATTTGGATGAGCTGTACCAATAAATTTTTCCATGAATACCACTTAAATTATACAAGGAAATAACAGTTATAAGAGCTTTCGAATCTTAAAAAGAGCGTCGAACTCTGTTTAGTATAATCTTACCATGATACATAGTTAATGAATCTTAAAAAGGACAATTACAATTCATGACTTACTTCTGATCTGAAACCTTCGCCAAATTTACTCAGAGACTAGGGCTTTAAACATCTGTACTAGACATTCACTACCAGCAGCGTAAGGGTAAAAAAAAGAGAACGAACTAGATTGAAAATTTAATTACTTAACTACATGTGGTGTTCGTACACAAAATTACTTTAGGTTACTTTGAGATAAGGAAATCAAATTGAAAATTAAATTAACCATTTTCTCACGAGTCTCCAGAAATTTTCAGCAATTGCGTTAGCCCGAAGAAGCAACTGAATTGAACTAATGCACTATACGAAACTCTTTAAATTTATTTACCTAATTTTTAAAAACAAGCAGCCATTAACACTTGTTTCTTCTCATTTCCAATGGTAATTATTCCGTTTGAGAAAATTTTCTAAAACTAATTTACTGTCTTAGTCTTGAACATTGCGGAGGAAAAATTGGCAAGCGACGATTTTTGGAGAAAATGTAAGTGATTTGATAATTTTTTTACTCTTGTTTGATTTGTTCCAAAAGCGACATAACCGTGCATGAATTATTAATTTGTGCTCTCTCACCCTATATGTATTTCATTTCCGTTGTAGCAGGAATACAAATTTTCACTCATTTTTTAAATGAACTCTCAGATGACTTTTACATTTTAATTAAATTTCCTCATTCTTTTTGAGTCACAATGCTTAAAATATCCCTATTTTTACGAGTTTGAGCTCGTATATGGTTCATCCCTCTAACATTTTATAGACCCTCATAATTTTGAGCCTAAAAATGTATGTATTGATCATAGTACCTCCGTTTTCAATGGTAACAATAAGCTAGACTGGGTAGTAACGGACATGCCAGTCTTCAGCTTAAGATTATCTCCATGCCTGCGTGGAGTACGACTGTGTACCCTCAGCAGCCACGGTCATCCGTCCGGTCGCTGATTGCCTCTCTATGTTGGACCGTTCTTGTGCAGTGCTGTATGAAACACTGGAATATTGGCACCTAAATAGAATTGTTATTGATGTTTGTTATTAAAGAAATGCCTTCACTTAACGATGTTATTCTGCTCATTTAAACATCGTGTTTTATCTTGCATGGAATATGTTTTCTTTCAATTATCTATAAAATTATATGTAGTTCAACACCAAGGCATTGTATACAATATTGCTAGTAAGTTTCATGTATTGCTCGTATATCAGAACATTTCAGTGGAAAGATGACTCAAGCAGCTTCACTTAGTGAGCACTGAAAAATAAACGAGGTTATTCTATAATATTTACATCCTCTCTTAGCCGCCGAGCGATAATGTTCTCATATTGGGATAGAAAAGAGTATACCTGAAGAATAGTTTCAAGATTAATTGTTCGCGTTTTGATTTACACATATTTACATAACATCACACCACTGAGCTTGAGTGCAATGTCATGTTCATTTTCACAAACTCTCTCTAAACCAAAAGGCGTGCAAACTCTGCTAATTATAAAGGTATGAAAGTTTGTTTAATGTCTAAGTCTAGTTTTTATTCTGACAGTTTCTACAGAACACCTTCATCTGAATTATTGGCCACTGTATGTACATTATATTTCTGTTTCTTCCTGGCTGTTATGTTGCCTAAAACTTTGAAAATTTCATCAGTTGTAGAATATTCACTGCTTCTTAATTTACTATTTCGCACAACAGTTCTTGAACAATGTTGTGCTGGCGCATGTTCAACGCTCATAATACTCAATTCTGGTTTTGCTCGCCGAAATTCTGAGAATTCAGGGAAAATGATGTAGGCTAACCGAATACAAACTTGTGAGCGTTTGAACGCTTGGAACGATTTAATTACACGCAGCTTTAAAAACCCAGGTTTGAGCTAGTGGCCACAACTGCAGCGCTTGTCGTCTGTAATTATTCGAAAAAAGATCAATTAAAGTTGGAACGTGAAACTACAGGAGGTAGGTTGCATAAAAGGCAACGTTTGGGGTTCGCGTTCAATGTTTTGGTGAGTATGATGATCGTTGAACTCCGAGAACTTTCTGGTTATTACAATGCTTTGTTGCACATTTTTTAACTCTATTTATACTGTTTTTTGCTCTCCAGGCAGGTAAAGAATAAAATCCCATCCCGTTCCCCCTAAAGACCAACTTGTACAACACAGTTGTGTTCCATTAGCGTTCACTAATTTCGTACGCACTTTCGCTTCAGCGTGCGACATACAATAACAGAAATGCGTCATTATTTTCCAATTTAATAATAGTTCAACTAAGTGTAGGATTGCTGTGTGTCCGCGATGATATTCATTTGCCCAGGATTCGAGAAGTTCTCAGCACCCCTGATCACAAACTGTTTCTGTTTTGCTCTAAAATAAAATTTAGGTCAAAAACCGGCGGGATGGGAGAAAAATCCGAACACTAAGACGTCCAACAACGCAGCTCGGTATTAAAGAACAGACATGCACACACCAGTTTATTGATGATGTCCTCTCATATATGTACTTCGTGTGTACCTATTCGAAGTACATTAGTATTTTGAATTTTAAGACACATACCCTCTGGATCTAACTTTTTTCCTGAATATGATTATTAGATCTTACATTACATTGTTTACTGTGGTCAACATGTGTGTTGCGTTCTCATTAAATGACGCACTCTGCCTACGTTGGCTAAAATATAATGAGCGGGACACAGTTCAATCAACTCTGGCGATAATTAGAGCCATTGAAGCTCAAAGGACATCCAAATCGAATACCGACTCCATTGCAACGCAGCGTCGCTGTTCTAATGTAGTTGCCTGGTTTCGTATGCTTGTATGTACTTCGCCCTGCACAAGTGTAGGGGGTTTAATGCAATGAGAGTCACAGAAAATGGATCTAGATAATAAAACGGTTTTGAACATAATTTAGTGTGATGTGATGCTCTTTAAGAGCCCTCTTTTTCAATGGATGATGCATTCAATCTTAATGATATTTCAATAGATTTGTTCCTCCAAACAAGTGTTACATATATTCCCTAGAGCAAAGAAAATTACGAGGACGACTCATTGAGACCTATAGGTATCTCAACAGCCTTAACGATGTTACCCTGGAAGGGCTTTTCGAAATAGACGGTAACGTGCGAACCTTCAATAAGATCCAAAAACTAATAATATGAAATTTCAAGACATCAAAGCTTTAAACTTCATTCCCGTTAAAACTGAAGCAACTTGGAACCAGCTGCCCGAAAACATCGTTTCTGCTGGTACTGTGAACACATTCAAAAATCGTCTCGACAAATATTGGATTAGGAATCCATCAGTGTTATAACGTACTGATTCTATATCCCCAACCCCTGGGGCCAGTGTATGATTATGGTACATGTGCTTGACTGAAATGCCTATGCATGAGTGAAGTGCGTGTACGTGACTGAATTGGCATACGCGATTGAGGTGTATGTGAGTGATTGATGCCTTTACTTTAGACGCCATGGGATTCAATAGTAACCCAAGAATGGATCAAACGACTCATTTCTATTGCCTTATTTTTTATTCTATTCTATATGTTATCTACTTCGTATACCATCAACATTGTGAACTTTTCTGGTTTCTCTTTACTGCTGAGACATGCATAATTACGATCACTGGTGTTCTGTCACATACATACGCTGCATCACTTGTAATCCAATAATTTTCTGTTGCTAACAGATATGGAGCAACAGGATACTTATTAAACAAAAAACTAAAC
>VCRD01000458.1:53814-152448 GCA_006783055.1 Trinorchestia longiramus
CAGTACTGCAAATGAATAAGATGCACGTGTATGACTTTCCTTTCATATGATGTGAAGTTCAAACTGGTGTACTTCGTGTCAACGAAAAGTAAGGATTTTGAAAAAAGTTTATGAGGTTTCTAGCTAAACAAAGTCTGTTCAAACTAAAAAATATCAACGAAGCAAATGTTTTGATCATTATGCTTTATAGCTAAAGAATATAGAATAGCTGAGAAATTATTTCGACAAATGAGCTTTTAATTTTCATATAATTTAAATGTACCAGAATTAATCAGTTTTTTGATCTCTGGTTAGCCCATGAATTTGCATTGCACTTCTAAGTAAACTAAGTCCAAGCAGACAACTTCTTTCTCTGCATGCAAACGTGAAGTAAGTAAAATTCTAACCACTTAGATTTTCACTCACTATAACGGAAAGTTCCGATATAATATGAGGGATAGAATATCTAGAGCACTTTATGCCACTTCACATGCAAGAAAATACTTTCAAATTGATACAACGCCATGAAAAAGTACAGAATAGTTTTGAACCCGTACATTAATTAATCATTAGAAGTTTTTTTGCGGTTTAATAATATGACTTGATTTTGCTGGAATATCTTCACAGTGGTGAAGTTATTAACAGAAGTTCAATGTTTTCCCATTATGTGATGCAAGACATTTTATGGAGGTAATATAAATTTCCTAAAACAACTTCCTTTCGTGTTTCATAGTAGCTGAAGATTTTACAACACAATATGGACAATCTGCATGGCTTCTGTATGGGATTACTTTGAAGGAAATGAAATGAGAAATTTGCGTGTGTCGTAGTTTTTCCTTCGTAGCACCAGTCCGGATACTTTACTGTCAGACTTCTTATGTAAGAATAATTTATGACAAAATTTCATTCACGATTTGAGTTGCAAAAAATTGAATAAATGAAAGATATAATTTGAAGAATAAAACGTTATTTAATGACGTACATTCTATTTCACTCCTGTATTTCACTCTTGGTTATAATTTTAAATATGTAAGTGTTTGTGTTCACTCTACCTACCTACGAAAGTACGAATACCTAGTTACATTCGCAACTTATTATCGTAAACGAATTTGGTCTTATGAAGCTAAATTTAAGCAAACAGAACGCTAATAAATTAACTATTTCTGATTTTTTTGCATCATATCGTGAAATTGGTTTTACCATTCCTGCAACAAATTTGTTTTTGGAGAAAATTCGATTTGAAGCCACGATTTTTTTTCGTGAAACCTCATCTATGTTGAGAAACTTGGTTACTGCATTGCAAGTTTCTAATCCTTTTTCTACTAGAGAAAGCTTATTAATCAGAGGTTAATATTCCATGCAATCAAGTATGATAATTTGTAACTGATTATCGTCACCTTTTTCCATAATATATCTTTAGGGGTATGCATACAGTGAGCCCTCGTGTTATCACGGTTCAAGTTTCGCAGTCCCGGTATTTCAGTTTTTCTTTGCAAGGCTGTCATATTGATTCGTTTGGAATGACAGTATGACTGACGATGATGAATGCAGTTAATGTCATATGAAGCAAATATGAACATACAAACTTGCAAGCAATATATCATATGTGTTTAGTTACCATTACAGTACTCCAATATGCAGGGAAACGTTCATGGAGTTTTCCATTTCTTTCTTGTTGGGTATACTTGAAGCCTTTTCTAGTAAGAGCCCTGATAAATAAGCAATTTGTTGAAGGAATTGGAATTTTTTCATGAATTTCAGAGGAGTAGAACTTTAGCCATTAAATAATAGTGTTCCATTAAACTTCTGACAGATTTGATAGCAAAATGACATTCCGGAAAAAAATAACTTTAGAAACCAAGAATATAAGTGAGTAGCAGATTTCCGGTCGTACTCAGTTGAAGCTGTCCAATAATGGGACTCTGCTAGACCATGGAAAACTCAAATCAGTTTAGAAATCACTCATTAATCAGCAGAGAGACCATAACGCAAATTGTGATAGAATTTCCTGCCTAAATTGACAAGCTGCTTAGCAACTGGCTCGCCGAGGGCAGGCTGTCGACCTGGAATTTCCTATCAGATGCCAACATAATTCACGCAAAAAATGAGCAAAAGATCAAAGAATTCTCAGTTTTTCATATATTTCCTTGATTAAACCAACACAGGGTGTAGTTCCATCTCTAAGATAACTAGTGTACCCAGCCGTCAAAAATGACGGCAGAGATTTTGTGATAATACCCGTATCATCAAAAATGATGGCAAATATTGTTGGAAAGATATTAAATGAAATTACATATATGAATGCAGTGCAATATATTTTGTTTTATATATATTTACAAAGGACAAACGTTTTAATTGAGTATTTTTTTAATGACAACATTCCTAGTGAAAACTAAGACACTTAGTTTTCTACTGCTGCAATTGACTCTACAATTCGTGTCATATTCAGGTACAATGTACCCGAATCATAGGGTAATACCCCGCTGAACTCGGTGTACACGATACGGACTCGAGTATATAAGGCTCTGGATATCTCTAATTTTTTTGAAAGTGACACGAAACGTATAAATAAATATATAAATAAATAAATATTCATAAAAATAAATATATAAACACACGACGGTCATTCTTAGAATTAGATTAGATAGTTATAAAAAATAATCAGTGAGTTAAGCCTTCAGATCAGTTAAATATAAAGCGTTCAATAATTCCATTCATCCGATTATTCAAATTCCCCGTAAAGGTTACAATCTTATTATAATTCTGCTTGTTCCTTCCTTAGATAGTTAGTTAGTACGTTACGCTTTCGTCGAGTTTCTAGTATCATAGTTACCGAATTCCGCAGTGTAACATTAAAAGATGGCCTTTACATGCATTGATATGTTTGACATCTTATATAAACTTTTGCCAATTGTTAAGACATATATTTAATCAGAGATCCGTATCTTACATACAAATCTACCATAAGTTTCGATAGTATCAGTGACTTTTCTTCATATTTAAGTAATACTTGCGTCTATTATCTATTACTAAGAATGACCGTCGTGTGTTCATATACATATTTATTTATGTATTTATTTATTTGTATGTTTCGTGTCACTTTCAAAAAATTAGAAAGATCCAGAGCCTTATATACTCGAGTCCGTATCGTGGATACCGAGTTCGGCGGGGTATTGCCCTATGATTCGGGTACATTGTACCCGAATATGACATGAATTGTAGAATCAATTGCAACAGTGGAAAACTAAGTGTCTTAGTTTTCACTAGGAATGTTGTCATTAAAGAAATACTCAATTAAAACGTTTGTCCTTTGTAAATATATATAGAACTAAATACATTGCATTGCGTTCTTATATGTAATTTTACTTAATATCTTTCCAACAGTATTTGCCATCATTTTTGATGGCACGGGTATTATCACAAAATCTCTGCCGTCATTTTTGACGGCTGGGTACACTAGTAGCCTTACAACTACACAATGAAACAAAGATTGGAAGCTGCTGGCGATAGAATGAGACTCTACAGGCAGAGAATACGGAATAAACAACGGCAGGAAATCCTTGCGAGGGAGAGGCAACGTGAGCAAGTGAGGCGAGCTGCAATGAACGATGTTCAACGTGACGAGTACCTTCAGCGAGACAGTCGACGAAAGCAAATCATGCGTGGAAATATGGACGAGGAGCAGCAGTCACAGTACTGCGAGCAGCAGAAGAATTTATCACAGCAAAGAAGGAAAAATATGGATGAGAAAGAGCGGACACGGTACCTCCAGCAGCAAAGAAATTTATCCCGACGAAGTAGTGAAAATATGGATGAAGAACAGCGGGCACAGCACCAAAACACGTATTCTTTGCGCTATCCAGAGAACCATCAGTTTTATGAAGTATCAATACCTTGTTCCTTTCTTAATTAGTTAGTCCGTCCGTTACGCTTTCGTCGAGTTTGCAGTATCATAGCTACCGATTTTTATCTCATTTGTGTCAGTTCAAATTTAAAAACCAATGGATACTATTTCCATAGAAATGTTAATAAACATATATTTGCTGCGTTTTATGGGTTTTCCTATCCAAAACACTAATTCTTTGCGCTCTCCAGAAAAGTATTAGTTTTATAAAAATATATTTGTTGATTAAATATTTTCTCATCCCGCGGAATTTCCACGGGTCTTGCTAGTTTATATTGTTCTTCATATAACCTCCAATTAAAACTCGTATTCAAAGTCTGAAACTTGCACGCAAAGTAATAGGAACGTTTCACAAAGGAGCCATGGCTCAAAATTCTATAATTTTCATTTGAAATCTCGATTCGTAAAACCTTAGTAAGAATATAACGAGCACAAATTTAAATCTTCAACTTTTAGCTAGATTTGAATATTGAAAACATCCAAAATGGTAAAAACTTTAAAGGTTTCATCCTCGCTGATTACACAAGCGTCCCACAGTTGCACAGAAGTGCTTGTGAGGCATAGAGGGCAATTACAATCTCTTCTATGGATTGCATTTGAACTTCAAGCGCAAGCTGCACCTCAAACTCTGTTAGTGTCATATTCTAAATCGAGTCGAAGTTTGTCTTTGATGTCCGTCAGCTCTCATGCTCTGATGGAGAGCAAGTATGCAATTTAAAATTAAAGTATTTCGAATGCATTGAACCAACGACGAGAGCGAAATTGCAAATTTAGACAGGAGCAAATGCAAATGCATCCGTGGGACAAGATTCTGGGGGATTGGACGTCCGAAAAAACAAAAATTCGAATAACTCTACGAAAGGGACACTACTAAATATTTCAAAGTATTCTAATTCATAAGACGTGCAATATACAGAAAACGAGAGCTGCAGAGTACAATAACGTAAATACACAATACGTACGATTCATTTAAGCTGTGGCATGGATGTGGGTGAATTAATTGCATACATTTTTGTCTTCCAATATTGCTGAAGGAACGTAAAAACTGTATGTGAGTCTGATTACTAGATTCAAGAGTGATATTTTAGAAGATTCATAGTTCTCAGTCTCCGATGTCATTGCCCTTCTATACATCAGATAATGATTTACCCAAAGACCGGCTTTTAGTTTAATTACAATTACGCAAATAGAACGTGGGATAGGTTAATTGCTAAAGGGTTACCAAACAGATAGAGATCAGTAATTGGTGTACTTGTTGTACTAATTATTTACTCTGAAGTATACAATAATGATTTGACTCGTGACACGCACAGTATCTCACACGCACATGCACCAGTACAACACGTTTATTTTAATACTAGACAGTCCCCGTGGAAGTTCTACGGTTTATATATGACTGATCTAAAATTATAATCAAGATGAATGCATTAAAGATTTACGACGAATTATTGTGCTTTAAATGAATATTTTTCATTGATATATGCAAAACTTCCATTGAGTATCTAATCCACCAATAACATGGCCCAAACAGTACCCGTTAAATTCCTTGATTTATAAGTGATAAAATTCAGGGTCTATAAAATAAAATACATTTTTCAGTTCTACCCGTGGTATTATCAGAATCCGAATATTTTTCATGAATGTATAGAGAACTTCCATTTTCTATTTCATCTATCGATAAGAGAAGAAAACTAATAACAGAAAAATTGAGAATTTTATAGTGATCCGGTGCCCTTGGTATCCACAATACAATGCTTGTAATACATGCATACCCGTTCTGATTTCAGTTTAAGAATTTTTCTTCAGTAATAGATAGGAAGTAATGGGACGGACACACACAGATACAGAGAGAGAGAGAGAGAGATAGAATCGATTATATATATACATATATATATATATATATATATATATACATATATATATATATATATATACATATATATATATATATATATATATATATATATATATATATATATATATATATATAGTATATCCCACAAAAACCCGAACCCGTATGTTCCGTATCAGTAATACCATCATAAGAATACCATAAGCATTTAATTTCTAGCAAAATTATCCCTTAAAATTAATCTATAGAAAAGAGCATACAATATGTCGAATGACGGTATTACTGACGGTATATATATAGATCGGGAAACCGCCATTTTTCAAGTGTCTTGATATTCCTGCATACCATCAGTAGTATTATAATCGTTACTTTTTGTTCCATATTTTACATTAACTTTGCCTTGTGATTATGCCTTACTAAGATTTAGAATAAATTTTCAGACACGGACCGGTTGTGTTATAATTCACCTACTTATGCGAGCATATTTAGGGCTTTCTCTTGTTTGCTCTTTCTGGAGTTCAGCCAACACCTCGAATTAGAGCTTCAAAATGGTGGCGGCTCATGGTTCATAATTTCTGAAAACAATTGTTGAATGAGCTCACGGTGCCAGCATAGACGATATGTTCGGATTTCTGCATGCATTTTTAACACTTTTTTACTTGCTCGCCACAGTCGAGGTTAATGGAGGTTACGATTTTGTGGCATCAATTGTACGTAGGAATTGCCGGTTACTTGCATCAATGAATATTTTTGAAAATTCGTCAATGTTGAAGCTTATATGCTTCCGGTGTATTGGAATAGTCGGTTGAGGTCTGGTTGAATAGTTACGCTGTCGCAATCAGTGAACGCTTTATGAGAGAGTTTCGTGTTGTCTGCAAAGTTGTTGATTTTGCAGATGATTCTGAGATTGTATGTAGATTGTAGATGATGATGAAGAGCGGTCGTAAAACTTTCCCTTGGGAGACTTCACATGTAACATGTGTTCGATTGCGGCATTGATCATGAATTGCCACTCGTCGAGTGCAACCAGTGAGCCAGTTTCATATCCGTCAGAAGTAAACGCCTTGTATTCGCTTCCACTTTGATTTGATTTTGATTTTCAAAAGTCCAGATATAAAGGTCTAAGGCTTTGTACTGTCGTATGTGCTGTTAAATTATAAAAAAAAATTGATTAAGTTTGGGAGTCCGTGCTGTGTATGTTATACGCCATCATTTCTTTCAAGTTTATGTTACAGAGCGAACAGAAACAAGCTGTCAGACAATGATCTTTCTCGTTTGTTCAAAATGAAATATTTTGTTCATAATATTGTAAAAACTAATTTTAAAAATTTTAACAACATGAGAATATCAAACAATTGTTTTCATAGAGTAATCATAATGCACTGAATTCAATTGTTTCTAAAAATCAACTAGAAATTTGAAGCACCGAAGTTATTAGATAAATAGTTGATAAGCACCAGTCCAAGTTATCTTAGCTGTCAGAACACGAAAATTAGTTCTGGAGACAACAGAAAAACAGGAAAAACAGGTCTGGACAATCAAGTCTATGACACACTGAACTCAGGCGTCACGTTTCCATGTAAACGCTGGCTCATTTGTTCGGAAGCGCCTTTGAAATGTTTTCATTCTGCATACAAATGAAGTGCATCAGAATTGTGCCTACTTCCGAGGAAAATAATTTTTTTATCAAGATAAGAAAATATTCAGTGAGATTGTTTGATAGCTTGCGGATAAAAAGTTCTGCTGGGCTAGTTTAGTTCAAGGATTAGCTTTTTCGGCCAAAATTTCCTCCATCTATGAAGTATTTCAAAATAAAGTTTTATAGAAAAAACTGCTTCGATAAGAAAGAGAAACTAACCAATTAACAAAATTAAATGGGAAGTTCATCACACAAGTGCACAGTCATCCAACATGTTTGTGAAGAGAAACGGCACATCTGAGAAAATAAAGTATTTCTATTGAAGTTGATGCATTAAATATGATACATTAGGTTTTAAACTGCCTTGTTGTACAACTCTTAGGAGGTGAATAGTTCATTGTAAGTGTTATATGTATTACGATAACGGGGACAACGGATGCAGCACTGGAGCAAAGTATATATAAACTATTTGAAAAAACTCAACGGCTTTCAAATTTCAGAAATGTCACTCACGAGCCAAAACAACGCTTCATTTCTGGTTGTTCAGAATTGCAAGACTGATTTCTCAGAACATGTCACAAAGGATGTTTAAATTGAACCGACTGAACCGACTTTTACAATTGTAATCTGAAAAACAACAGGCTTCGTGAGAGCGTTGTAAAGGAAGTGGAGCTGCTGTTCATTGTCTTAGTTTTTTATATAAATTTCTGATGATCTTGAGGCTCGTCCCTCACACGACAATTCCCATGAAAAACAAAAGAATTCGACCACAAAAAATGGGTCGCTTTAATTACCGCCTACCAGCGAACAAAGGCAACACAGAGGACAAAGGTCAAGGACAAAAAATCTATCCTCCCGAGGTTCAGCTGGGGGCTGAGTTCAGTGGCTTTGCCCACAGCGGTAAAATTTGACGATATCTGAAATGAGTAGAACGGCGAGCCTGTATTTGTTCCAATTCTACGAATGTTTTTTTCAAAAAGTTTGTTTAATACCTTGAAAATTAATCAAATAAATTAGATGAGTTGCGTAACGGATGGTTTTTAAAGAGCTTAGCAATCAATAAAAGAGTGGAACCATTCCAGTGGTTCTGCAGTTTGAGTGGAACCATTCGTAAAAATGTAAGTATGTATAAATAAATTACTGAAAACGCAACCTTGATGTTTCGAAAGGTGTAACAGGAAACGCAATTTTAGAAGAGTCAAAACATGTTCCAGAGATACAGGATGCGGTGATAGATGACCTGCTTTTTTAGGTCTCAATAAAAATGTTCTTATTGAAAGAAAAATTGCTTTATAAAAAGCTATATGATCGTCTTTCTAGACCCTCTAGCCGCTGGAAGGCTTTTACTCGATGAAACTGCCCCCTGCTTCGATAGCTCTCAGAACATACTACAGCTTTTCTTGATGACTTCTCTTGAAAGATTGGCGAAAACCATTATGATGTGCTCAATCAATTCATTCTTTGATTGTTCATGGGGTTTGGTTGATATTCTATTCGACTCACAAAGGAGTCCATTGGATTGAAGTCGGAGGAGTTAGAAGGCCAAACATCAGGAGAGGCAAAGTTATGGAAGTTCTCTGATAGTCATTTTGGCCCTTGAATGATCCTGTCTGTCAGCCGTTGCTTCAAAGTTGTAGTTGGAAGGAACTAACTAACATCAAACCATCCTGAAAAAGCTGTAGTCCACTTTAAGCCACTTTGCAATATCGGAATTAGGGCGCCCGGCTTGAATTGACATCAAAACAGCTTGCCTTTTCCTTAGATCTGGGAATTCATACTCTACTGCTGATGTCATGACTGCACGTGCCGACAGTGTAGACACTACTGATGGCCTGGTTCAATTTTTATCGGTCGGAGATTGATAACCTGGCCACAAAACGTTCCAAAGTAAATTTGTTATTTATCCGCTGCACTCTGTACACAACTTCCGATGTGTCTGAAGTTGAAAACTTCAGCTGAGTTTGCGGTTACTTATTTATTGACAGAGCAACGTTTAATTAGCTTTAGGCATTGGTGTTTGAACGAAAGTTATGAAGGAATATCACGTGCATTAATTCATTCCATTAACGTCTTATAAATTGAATTTTTCCATACAACACTAAATTGTTAATGCGATTGTTCTTTTCACGCTTTTCTATAGCTCTTTTACTCCCACAAAATATAAGCGGCTATTCGTTTTGTTCAAACCTAACAGCAACTCTTCATCAAGTCTCAGTGCTCTTTAATCTTGTACAGTTCGTCATGTATAGCAAATGGATGTTATCCTTTCTTACATCTCAGTTAATCTTAACAGAAAACACAATTAAATTTACTCTGAATCCTAATTAAACAAACAAACAAACAATCTTCATTTCCAATCAAGTATACAGTACATAGACATTTAGTACATTGGTTTTTAAATTCTTAAGGTTAACATTCTTAGAGTAAGGATGATGGTGAGCTCCATGCGACGATCCTGGGATGTGTCCATGGGCGATGAGTTGAGGTCTTACCGATAAGTGCGAGCTCACGGCGTGAAACGAGAAATAGCTCGTATTCATTGCCGGGTTTCGAACCCGCACGCAGTCTTTCTGCACAAGCAGAGACCCGATAGAGAACACGGGCCGCATACCACTCGACTACGGTGGATAATTAAGAAAAGTAATTGTTATCGGTAACTAAAGTGTGCCTCTGAAAAGAAGGAATGGTTTAGTTTTAGGATTGAATTAGACTTCACTTTCACGGCTTGTGATATGCTGAACAATTGAACAATAGAATGATTCCAGCAAATAGTACATTTCCTATTTTTGTCGATGACCTTCAACCATGCACCAGACAGCTTGTTAATTCCTGTGAGAAAACAGTTAGTCGGTTTTAAGCTGAAGAAGTTGTCCATGAACGTTTTCCCCTAGTCTTCTTCAGAAAATTTTCCATATTCAGAGAATTTTATAGTGAGCAAAATGATGGACATCAATTGATACGAGGTTTGATGAATATTGTTAATAGTGTAAAATGGAATCCTGAGTTCAATATTTTTTCTATGTTGTGTTTGGTGAATGTATTCTTTCTTTCGTTATCATGACTAAACGCAGCGTTTATTTTGTTGACAACTGCCTTGTGTTTACTTGAGAGATTTTCTTTGACACGTTGCACTTTTTTACAGAATAAGTGAAGATTTTGTGTAACATAGTGATTTAAAAACTCAAGATGGATGGTACCTCTGATTCAACAATACACGAAGTATAAATTTTCCATTACATACATTAGCATGAATTGTGATACACGCTTTTCAGGTTGTAACGAAAGTTCGGTCCATTTTTGAGATATAATTAAAGGGCATCATTACATGAACAAAACTTATGAAAGACATATGCGTAGTTGTACCAGTAAAACTAAAAAAACTGAAGAAGGAGTTTAGAACAATCCATACGACCATATATCGTTAAATGATAAAACCTAAACTCCTTCCTCAGTTGTCCAGTTGTACTGGTAGGGTTTTCATCAGTGACAGCCTGCAATTCCTCAGAATACCGTCCTCTGGAGCGTCTTCTTCTTGGTTCATCCTTTAGACTGAAGTCATCCTGTTAGAAACGTGAAAACCATTTTCTATATGTCTTTTTATTCACTGCATCATTTCTGTAAGTGCCTTAGGGATCTTGCTGCTGAAATTGCTGTTTTCATACAACAAACTATAACTATAACAAAGTCTCTTCTTAGATTGGAGTGTACTACAGTAGGGTCAACAAAACACATTCATTATGATAATTTAACAAAATCTGAAAGTAGAAATATTATTTCAGTGATTTAGATGGCTACACACATGACATTCATACGTTAAATTGATTTAATGATGCCCTAAGATTATACCTCAAAAAATAAATAGAACTTTTGTCACAGCCTAATATTTGTGACTCATTATCAGACGTCGTCTGTAAGAAAAAATCTGCAAAATTCACCTTCGGATTATAAAGCCGCTTATCTAAACAAGTCGAACAAGCAAGACCATACTTCTATTCTTCGAAAATAATTCTTTCATTCTATAACAGTGTATAATGTCTAATAGAAGCGGTCGTGCATTCATTTGTTTACTTATTTATTTTCTTATTCATTTCAAATTTATTTATGTACTTATACTTATGATTCCTCCCCCCCTTACTGCTCAATTAGATGCGGGGAAACAATTTCACACAAGTCATTACTATGACCTGAAATAAAGTGAATATTTCATCCTTTCTCGTGTATTTGAATGCACGATTTAAGCTTTAATTCTATTTTTCGGTTTTACTTCATGGTGCAATCATAAAATTTATTTGTCATTGTTAGTAATTGTTTTTTTACAATAAGTCAATGTGGAACCCCAAAACCTTCGGTTTACTAAAGCTTTAACTATATCAAAATATAAATCATTGATAATTTGTGACATGTCTTGGCTTTTTGCTTTCATTTTTTAGTTTTTCTCTGATGTGTATGATCCAATTTTATTGAACTTATTGAAGTTTTCTATTATGTATTATCACAGTAATCACTTCTAGGACCCCAACTATAACATTGTGCTGAATGTAAATTCTTCCTAAGGTAACGCTTTGTAGCAGTTTAAGATGTGTTTTATAATTTGTAATTCTAAGTTGTGGATAAAGTACACATTTGAAATAAATTGCCGTTTATTTAAAAGAACCCAATGTAGTATTCCTGTTTCATTCACAATTTATTAAGACTTGATATCTTTTATAGTTTTGTGAAGCATATTTTTGAAAAAGTGAAGTTTCATTTGCTGCACCATGTACACATAACGTTCGTTGAGTGATGTGAATGTTTACGTATACCCGTAGGTACCGCTTTGATTTCATCTACCATGCATAGAAAACTTACCACTTAAGGATTTCATAGAAAGGCATTTTTAAAAATCAAGACTGTTACATTTCTTATGTACCAACTTTATTGGATATAAACTTTTTTTGTTTTATCTTAAGCTAAGTATTGATTTCTCAATGGAATGCGTATCCAAGCATTATAAGCATTGTATTGTGAATACCCTAAGAGTTACAGAACTATAAAATACATGATTGTTGTTTTTATTTGATTTGTTCTCGTTCGATATGGAAGCTCCTTCTGAAAGACGTCATCGATTGGCAAATGAAAAAAATTAATTTACGAAGAAACCCGTGTTTTATTCTACGTACGGACGTACCAGAATAAATTGCTGCAAACACTGCTGAAGTTTTCAATTTTAGATATCGGAAGTTATGAATCTCTGGAACATATTTTGACCTCGAAAACTGCGTTTTCAGTTGCGTCTTTAAAAAGATTTGAGGTTGCGTTTTTGAGTAATCCCACTGTACAGTAATATACAGTTTGTTGCTTGGTTGGTTGGTTGATTGGTTTGTCTCTCTGTCACGCTCTTAAGGATTTAGATAGGAGAAAATTCGGCTACTGAATAACAAGATAAGATACCATGAAATTTTATCCCTGAATTGTGATGGCATGTACAGTTTCTGTGATATATGTATGCTCAAAAGCCGAAATACTGCATGCTGAGGGTAAACTGTTTATCTTATGCTAAGTATTGACTTCTCAAAGGAACGAGTATACATGTATTGTATGCATTGTATATATTGTGGATGCCCAAGGCACATCATTCGATGTGGAAACTCCTTTGTGAAGCCTGCATCCACCGGCAAATTAAACGAAAAAATTCAGAGAAAGCATGTGAATTTTCACGTGTGGGTCTACTAGTATTCTACATATGTATCTACATATACAATAGGCAGTGTATCTCCATTTTTTCTTTCTCTCTTTCTCTATATATCTCTGCATGTTTGCTCCATTACTTCTTATCTCTTACTGAAGAAAAATTATTGAAGTGAAGTCGGAACGGGTATGCATGTATTATCGTAAGGATTGTGTTGTGGATACCACAGGCGTCGGATCACTATAAAATACTCCATTTTTTATTACCTTTGTTCTCTTACACGCTCATGTTATTGGTAGATAAGACACAGAATGGAAATTCTCTACATATTCATGAAAAATATTCAGATTCTGATGGTAGCGCAGGTAAAATTGAAAATTGTCTTTTATTTCAGAGATCCTTAATTTGATCACTCTTAAACAAAGGAATTTCATCGGGTAGTATCTGGGCCATGTTATTGGTAGAAGAGATACAGAATGGAAGTTATATATATATATACATATATATATATGTAAAGGAAAAATATCTATTCAAACCACAATATTTCGTCGTCAATCTCTAATACATTTGTCTTTATAATAATTCCTAATAAGTAAAATCTAAACCTTGGAACTTCCACGGGAACTGTCTGGTATGTATAATAGTGTACCTCCATCTCTCTATCTCTCTGTGTGTGTCCGTCTCATGACTTCCTATCTATCACGGAAGAAAAATTATTGAACTGAAATTAGAACGGTTATACACTTATAAGCCTTGTATTGTGGATACCAAAGGCACTCGATTACTATAAAATACGTAATTACTATAAAATGGAAGTTCTGTGTACATTCATGAACTACATGTAAGTTCTGATAGTACTACGGGTAAAACTGAAAAAATATATTCTATATCAAAGATCCTCAATTTTATGACTTTAAACTGTCAAATTCAAACGGATACTATCAGGCCATGTTATCGGTAGATAAGATACCAAATGAATACATTATATTCTTTCATGATATATAATATATTCATGATACATAATCGCACTATCTAATACTAAGAATGACCGTCGTGTGTTTATATATATATATATATATATATATTTAAATATTTATTTATTTATATGTTTTGTGTCACGCTCTTAAGAATAGATTAGCAATGGCGGTCTTGGTTTCAGTTCACTGGTAAATTAATACACTCATTTTCGCTGTCCATGTGCACTATAATCAGTCACTTTCAAATAAATTAGAGAGATCCAGAGCCTTATATACTCGAGTCCGTATCATGGATACCGAGTTCAGCGGTATATTGCGGCTCAAAAATGCTGTATTCTAGGTGTTTATTACTGTCACAAGAAAAATAAGTTACCATTGGAATAACCTTAAGGATGGAAACTCCACTCAAACAAAAAAAACTGAATCGAGACCGAAAAAGAAGAGCGAGATTATCTCATGAACAACAAGCTGTTGGAAGGCAACAGAGGCGGGATCAGTATTCAAGTTGTTCACAAAAACGACTAGAGACCATACGCTCAGCAGCAAGACTAAGGCAGGTGCAGAGGCGTGAACAGGAGAATGATGACCAACGTTATGTTCGTAGAAGGAATCCCAGAATAGCAGCGCAGGAAAAAATAGCTACTGAAACAGGCAGAATCAAGTCAAAGGAGAGAAGATATGAGGTACAGAGTGCAGCAAAGGATTGCCAATGAAAATGAAGTTTTTCCAACAGTATTGGCCATCATTTTTGATGGCACGGGTACACTAGTATAATAATACCCACTTTGTTACTTGCTTGCTTGCCTGCTTGCTTGTTTGGTTGCTTGCTTGCTTGGTCCGTCTCTGTCACGCTCATAAGGATTTAGATAGGGAGAAATTCATCTACGAATAAGATGAGATACCATGAAATTTCATCCCTAAATTACGATAGCAAATATAGTTTCTGGAACATACAGGGTGGCCCATAAGTAAGGTACGTTTTTAAGACCATTATAGCTATAAAACTACAAATGGTAAAGAGATTTGGTTAATTCAAAATGAATGAAGAGATTTCAAAGTTTTCTACCAGCGTATCAAGTCTAGCGACAATCACAACATATTGCCCAAAAAATTCATAAAATCCACCCCTCAAAATGAATCGCTACGCAATGGAACAACTCTGCAAAAATAGTGGAACCTCACTTCCGATGTAATTGTTCGGTTACTGCAGTTCAGAGGAATTACAGGAATATTGATGGTATTGAAAAAAGTCCTTCGAAAAAGTGCATAAAAAACTGGTGGTATCATGTTTGGAATTTGACGAACGTTGAGTTAGTTCAAATACTGAACGTGCTACGAAAAAAAACCAACTTCACATGTGGTAGTAAATGCAACTTGGTTTTTGATTCAATCTGATAATTGGAGGCATGTGAAATTCGATCTCCGGTTACACATTCAATCAAGTTTAAGAATGTATTAGTTGAAATAAAATCTTTTATGACCGTAACAAATACTATGAAATATAGCAGAGAACAATTCAAAACAAACCCAAAGAGATCAACGAGAAATGGGGACAAAGACAAAGACAAAGACAAAGACCTCTCTTTACAAACAGATCTCTCCTTACATTCTAGACAAAGACTTGAAGACCTCTCCTTACAAACATCAAAACAAACAGTTATTATCTTCGAAAACTGAGGACAAACGACTTGCAAGAACTGAAAATTTTTTCTCTCGAATTGCAAAGGCACGCTCCCAAACAGACTGTTTAGAGGCGATAAGATATTTGATGTCTATCCAAAAAATTTAACGTATAAAATGATTGATTTTGATGTGGGACTGGCGAGACTGACATCCAGATAGTTATTCAAAGACAAGGAGCAGCGTCAGTGATGGTTTGGGCCACAATCACTGAGACCAGAACAAGTCCATTGCTTATTGTGGAATGAGAGATTAAAATTAAGAAAAGAAAGAAATGCAATGACATTCGTGCATTTATTTGTATTTGGGCTAAAAATTATTTAAAAAAACACCAGTGGTCATTTCAGCAAGACTCGCCACTCTCACATGGAGCTAAGGAAACATACGAGTGGCTGGTATCCAATATTCATCACTTTATTTCCGAGGAATGGGCTCCTTCATCGCCAGACTTGATTCCCTTCGATTACGGCATTTGGTTCATGCTGGAGAGTAAGGTTTCAATGACACATCACCAAAATTTGGAGGCACAGAAGTCAAGCTCGAAAAAGAATAGGTTGACATTATTTTGTCAAAAAGTTATTCGTGTTTCCTGCAGGTCATTTTCTTAGCGTTTGCAGCTCGTTATCTATGCACACGGCGGGTATATTGAATAAAATGTGTTAATTTCCAACTATGACCTATTTAACGGTTATTTTCCTTTTATTGCATTTGTGTAAATTTTTTGTTTGGCGAACACGGGCTTTAGAAGTTGTAACTTTAGTTATTGAACACCTTGTATTTAGTTCTGTTGTTATGTTACTTAGCCAACAAGATGTTATTTAGCCGACGCTTCGTCGTCTAATCCCAGTATTTGCGTGCGGCATTGCATTTGAACTCAGTGCTACAAACTGAGTTCACTGCGGCTCTCAACGGACTTCTCTGTTTAGTGAAGGATATGTCGTCAGCCTGCTGTTGTTGCCTGAACTGATGATTATTCGCTACCTACGTTCAATGTAAGAACTACACTTCTCAACAAATGTTGGAATAACAGTTTTCACTGAGTGTTAGGATAATATTTCTCACTGAATGTTGGTACTGCACTCTTCACTGAATGTTAGTAAAATACATTCTCACTGAATGTTCAGACTACACTTCCAATTAATTTTGGCAATATGCTTCTCATTGAATGCTAAAACAACATTGTACAGTACTGATAATCATAACTCTGTAACTGCTGTAATTTTACAAAGTTTGCCTTCAAACGCAGAATGGGAGCATGTCGTTAAAATGGAATGCGAGTAAAAGAAAGAACTCAGTTGTTGTATCGTCGATTTTATCCTAAGTTCTATGCCACCATAGAGCTTTGATGTCAATGTCACGTACTGTACTGGAACAATAGTGTCTTTAGTTCCACAATGGTTGCTATTAGGGCTTAATCAATTATTTGCGCAGTAGGTAGCCTTTGTTGGATAATGAATGCGTGAAGTTTAACACTTTAATAGCATGTAAAATCATGATATTGAATTACGTGCGTTGCTAAACCTCATAATAGAATAATTTATAAACATTTCAGTTAAAAATTTCTCCATAGAAATAGTAGCTCAGCTAGAAGTCGCTTTCTGGTTAATACTCACTACATTTGCTTGCACTGAGAGATGTAGGAGAAGTTTTAAAATTCATTGTACACCATGTATCTTTTGATACCTGATAGTCGTGCATAGACTGGTGTCTGGCTAGTGATTATAAAGCTATTCGTTTTTTGTTTCCCGTTCGCCATAGATGCCACGATGATAGAAATACGAAGCCTATGAACAATGTTGGTCACAGGAACAGTGAGCGGCAGTTAAGTTAAATTACATTATTTTCTATGCCCTTGTTATGAGACTGATTGAAGCTTGTGCAAAACTAATTTTACTATTATTAATATGATACTTTTTATTTCATTGGTATTCTGGAAACTTGTGTATACTTATACTCAAGAAATTATCGTATCTACAGAAGACGTTAATACGTTTATCGAGACTTTAAACATCAGTGAAGGCTACCGAGGAATGGAAGAGTTGCCGTTAAGTTAAAATGGTTTACCTCAATCAACATTTTAAGCATTCTCCTTATATTATAAGTTCATCCAACAAATGTTCATTTCCTTGAAAATGGTAATGATTCTTTGCTTCATGTCCACCAACTGATGAGTTTCTGTCGTGTTCGGAATGCAGTCTGTGTGATTTTTAGATTGATTCAATGTGACTGTAATTCATATCTCAAAATTCTTAGAGTTTACTAGCTTACTTGAGAGTCCGTCGGTCGTTATCTATGACTGAGCTTCTTGGGCTCAAGTTTACAAGATGGCAGAAAATTTATACAAGTTTCATTCAAACACTTCTGCAAAACTTGCTTCGATGAGAACTTCTACTTCGCTAACGACTTCGGTTTTCGTTCTTAGTGAGCTGTGAATTTCTTCAGGATTGAGTGATGGAGATAATATTCGGTGAATTGTCGAACACATGAAGTTTAACTTCTTTGCTTACATTGATCCTATTAAGTAAATGAGGCTGAAAATAAAGCGTCAAATGGATACTGTAGATGAAATGCTGAGCATGGCAGATGTCAAATAAAATGTTATGGCGCAGTCAAAAATGAGCATTTGTCAATTTAAAAATTGTTGAATTTATGAACCTACATTGAAAGAGTTTTTATTTGCACTCTAATTTCCATTAGCATAATTTTTGAACTCTCAAAACCAAATTGCAGAACCGAAAAATGCTGCTAAACGAAATGGCGACAGCCTTTTAAGAACTGGTCATTCGTAGGGAGCCTCATTGAAAAATGATTAAAAAAACAGATATATATTTAGTATTAATTCTGCAAAAAAGTCAGTATTCTATTGTGAGATCTCGAGTTAGAATTTTTGATTTATGTCAGGTGTATTCCACACTCCCATTATCTTTCAGCAATCGCTAGAGGCTTTCAACAGCAAAAAACACCTCAAAGTTCTCAAATATTTCCGTTAAAATTTCACACACTTTCTTTCAAAAATTGAAGTGTGGGCGACTTTTATCGAGGAATTTTATAGCTAGACACTAAAATGAAGATTTCAGTAAGTTTTTAAGTACGACGACAGCGACCGTTACGTCGTAAAAATTCCTTACCTTTACATCAGAGTTTAGTGTAAGTTTTTTTATGATAAATTCACTCGTGTTGATTCACTATTTTTTATGAAGTTTTAAGGCACAATTGTATACTATTGGTTCAGTTTTATAGCTAAATTAGTTGTCTGTGCTT
Source organism: Trinorchestia longiramus (assembly GCA_006783055.1). Lineage (NCBI taxonomy): Eukaryota > Metazoa > Arthropoda > Malacostraca > Amphipoda > Talitridae > Trinorchestia > Trinorchestia longiramus. The sequence continues at coordinate 72,775 of VCRD01000458.1, forward strand.
TTAATAAAGCATACTTTTTGATGCATCACTATCTATCTAGGAGTGTAAACACAGGTACAAAAACCTTAAGCATTCATATTTTGATGCTGATTCTTTGAATAAAATGTCATTTTCTTTCGTTGCCTAAATTTCACTTCAACCTCAACAAAGTTCAGAAGCTCAAGTTTGTGTCTCGATGAAATTTCTAAAGAGCCATAAGGGCTCCAGTATTTAGTATTCACAGAAAGGTGATAACTACATCCATTTTTATGTATGAAGTCTTAACTCACTACGTGCTATACCAGAGAAAGTAGCGACTTCAGACTTCGTGCACCGAAATGCACGTAGTTATCATTTTTCTGTAAACATTAAATACTGAAGCCATTATGTAGATACTACCCCGGTTAGGGTAGCTCAGGTACAGTGTTAGATTTAGAACCGTGTTCAGCACGCCTTTGGTGAGCAGACTCGAGGAAATGATCGGACTGAGTCACTGCAGAACTGCGTGTACCGATTCTGAGTGATGAGGAAACTGAGAGTTACATCTTTGCACGACAGAACATGAGAGGTAACGACTGGAATATTATTTTTGTCAGTGTTATCATGTTTGGAATTTGACGAACATCGAGTTAGTTCAAATACTGTACATGTTCCGAAAAAAACAACTTCACATATGACAGTTAATACAACCTGGTTTCTGATTCAATCTGATAATTGGAGGCATATAAAATTCGATCTTCGGTTACCCGTTCAATCAAGTTTGAGAATGTATTAGTTGAAATGAGAGCTTTGATTCTCATAACAAATACTTTTAAAATATGTAACTCTGAAACCGAGTGTTACATCTCTGAAAGACAGACCATGATTGATGAAAATGAGATTTACAGCCCTGCAAGACAGAATGTGAGTGGTGATGAAAGGGAGAGAGAGATACACATCTGTGAAATTGGAAGTGAGTGAGAACGTGATTGAGATAAAAATGAGATTTCCCGTACGTCTCTGCAAGTCAAAACGTGAGAGGTAATGAATATGGGAGAGTCACGTCACTGCGAGACTAAATGACAGTGACGAATGTCAGTGGTGATGAAAAAGAGCGAGTTGCATCTCTAAGAGGTTGAATGCGAGCGGCAAATCTTATTTGGTCACTCTTGTTGTTACGTGTGTATTTTTTGGAGAAAACAGAAATGGCCTTCACAAAAGTCCTACCAGCCCGTTGCAGTAAAATCGCTAATAATGGAGGCCGCCTTCAAATATTCCGATAGGACATATTAATTAAAATATTCCACACAACCAGATGGTTTATTATTTCTTCTTTAACCTATACCCGTATACTCGTGTGCCCAGCTCCATCTACCTGCGACGAGTACACATCACATTTCTATCATTAATTACCACGTCACGGGTGCGTGTCTAAATTTTATTTTTAACTGATCTTCAATCGTGTGGGCATATCCTAATTTTAATTTACCCATATTTATGTTCTTTCATTCTTCACATTATCGCAACAATCCAAGCCGCAATAGCTTTAGTGTCCAAAGCGTCTCAGTTCTTTGCTGTAGCCACTGGCGCTCTAGCACTTCCAAGACATAAACTCCAGCTCCTCTAAGCAATCCGAGCTCTTCAAACTAGTCCTAGTTCCCTTAGTAGTCCCAACATTTTAGCACTCATATGGTCGTGGCAGTTCCAGCAGTATCCTGTCCCATCCTATGAAGTCTCAGATCCCATACAAGTTTGATTCTCAACAATAACCTCTCTGCCTGTGCCAAACAAGTGCACTTTAAATATATAGACTGCCACCTACGAAGCTCGAGTGTTTAGCACCCAAGTTTGCACGGTAGGTATAGACATCGAACGCACAAAGCTTGATTATCGTGACTATGCTGGCCGCAACATTCAAGGAGGCCTGATGTTCATACTTCATGGACACAAGTTTCGGGGTATTTATTAAACTGTTTATTAATTTTAAATAAGAATCTGCATGCAAACATGAATAAAAACGACTACTGATGCATCTTCCTATCATCGTCGACCTCGGAGAAATTGTTCATTATTTATGAGATTGAAGTGTATCTGCATACAAACGAGTATATGACCCTGCTCATCGTCTTTGACTGGCTGCTCAATAGTTAAACCAAATTCTAGTTATTGATTGAACTTTGCTTTTGAACTACGTTTTGAAATGGAAACTGTTGTGAGCTGTCTTTGCTTTGACTGGCTCATGTTGCACATCTGTGCCGTGGGTGCAGAAACTTGTGTAACAACACAACATCAAAGCATCGCGTAACGCGAACAGAAATGTATCGCGACAATAAATTCGAATCAATGCATTATGAATACAGTGATTTAGATGTTCATATACGATTTACTTCCAGAATTTGTTAATTCAACTTAATTTCAGTTTGATTTGCTGACAATATGTATTTTACTAAACGTCCCGTTTTAAGGAAAAAGAAAGGTTTTACAAACTACTCCCATGCTTCCGCCTGCATATTTTCACACAGAAGTTAATACTGAAAATCTTCCTTTCGTACTGGTTAAGTGAGCACTGGAGCGCTGGTGAAAATTGAGAAGAATAAATTTTTCACATTGTAGGAAATCAAGTGAAGAGTTATGTCTTATTGAAAGCTCACCAATTATTTGAACAAGCGTTGCAATGATATCAGATGAAGCTAAAATAATTAAATTTCTTGTGGTCGGACTAAAAATTTTCTGAAAGTTTAATGAGAAGGCATGGCAAAAGGTTCAAACACTTTTTTTTGTACTTCAATATCATACATATATTGAAGATCTTTTTTTACGACTATTCCCTCCTATTATGACCTTGAATTTAATTACATTCTTACGAACAAAGAACACCTTTATGTCACGAGTGCGACTGACTCAAGATTAAAATTTACATAAATTTTTCCAATATACGACTGGTGTGTATCATCAACCCGTTCCTCACGCAACAATGAACCAATTCAAGACCGAGAAAGCTACTAAACAATCACGGTTTTGCTAGAGCTTCAATAGAGGCAAACCTGCCAAGGGCAATCGGTGGAGCAATTAATTTGAGTGTGAGCGCCAGTTGAGCTTCCTGGTGTGAGGGGGACAGAGGGTAAGGAACCATGCGTAAAATGATGAGATTAGTCGGAAAAGAGCATGGTCGATCCTCTCTGAAAACCCACCGGCTGAAAATTTAAATGCCTGTGATCCAGTCATTATGAAGATTTGCAATTCGAACGGTAATTTGAGATGAAAATGTTCCCGTGGAATTAGGATTGATGTAAATAAAGGAAATTGTTATTTCTGTGACCATATAATGACAGTAATAGAGATGAAATGTGCTATGAAGAAGATTACTGCTTAAAAATAATATTTCTCCAGCAGTTGAATTATTGTAATCAGATCGTTGAATGAGTTGTTATCATGAAGAAGAGAATTACTGTTGATTCCTATTCCAGGCCCATGAAGTTTGACGTCACTTTGAGCTTCCACATCCTCTCATCATTGGGATGCACTCGTTCAACCGGGAACAGACATGATGGAGAAACTCTAGTAAATCTCAAATAAATTAAGAACTCATACCACTGCTTCAGCTCCAAAATAAATTATGCAAAAAGTTGAAACACAAAGTACATGTTTTGACATTCAAATAAACGTACTCGTGTGTGATTGCAGGTTCAATGCCACTTACAATTTGGTCAGGCAATTGTAACATTGCTGCTGTTTTTTGCTGAGGCTCTCGGCGGTTATGAAGAAGGAAAAGTTGAAGTCGCCACCACTTCAGCAAGCATTATTTCTCCATTGAGAGTTAAGGCTTTTATGACATCAATATACAAGTTGTTTAATATCACAAGTCATTTCATGAGATGAATAAAAATCACATGAAAACTGTAAAAACCAATTTACCACTTTGAATGAATGTTTTTGAAGCTAAATATTTCCTTTGATCTTAGGCTATTGTCGATTTCATAGTTGGTGTGTCATTAAATCAGTGCGTACATAACTCTCGGATGAATATTTTGGCCTGTGAGCTTAGAGTGAGGGATTTGTCATCAAAAGATTCTCGTTTGATCGGCATATTTCCCACAAGTTACGGTGGAAAATTGATTTCTTTATAAATATTTATAGGTAGAATGTAACTGGCCGGCAGTGTTAATTAAGACAACATCTCTAACACAATTGCAATGAACAGCGATAAACAGAGCAGGTGACTCCCAAGAAACTACGAAGCCATGTGGCCAATACCGTCGCTTGACACAGGCAATAACGACGATGCTTGACACAGGCAATAACGACGATGCTTGACACAGGCAATAACGACGGTGCTTGACACAGGCAATCACGACGTTGCTTGGCAGAGGCAATCATGGCGTGGTTTATAATAGCACAAGCAATAACGACGTCGCTTAGCACATGCAATATTAAAAATGTGGCTGATGTGATTTTACGGATGCAACGTAGACGAAACACTTGAATCGAGTAAATGAACTAATGAAAACCGTTCCACCTTCCCGGAGCTGAATTTCATGGAAATCAGTGGCTTTTGGTAAATGGAACGAAACAAATCTTGAGGCTATTCCATAAATTGTTTGGTTTGATAGCGTGGTAATAGTTGTTCCACTTATAAACAGCATTACGATTGAGTACCAGATGTCTCTGCTATTCAGTTGTTTGTAAGAAAATTAGGACGGAGTAACACATTTCCTGTTATTGCAAGCGGCTTAGGGTTTGTGAGACACTTACACAGACTTATGTCTTGAGATACTGTGGCTCGAAGATCTGTTCTTGTTGGAGGTGATCACGCACGTTACCTCCACAAAAAAGGCTGGCACATCACAAAGAAGAAATTCGTTAGTTCAAGAGAACTCTACTGATGTCAAAGCTATTGTTTTATCCTCCTCAAATGCTATATTTTTGAGAGGAATTATTTGGTGTTTTCATTGTTTTCGAGTGTGCGAAGCAGACCCGCTTGCTACTTTGTTTGGTTCACATTTTCAGTCAACGTTGGAACGTATTTTGTAGTTTTTTCAGCAGCAGTGAAGTTTTTATTATTCCAACCGCTCAGTAAAGGAGCTTATAAATCAAAATGAAAAAGACACTTAATTTCCAGAGTGATTCGAACAATCACGCTAGCTCGAAAAATAGCGATTGGAAAATCCATCTAGTTGAGACTAAAAAAATTGTACAACACGGAAGTAATTGGAAGACCTAATAGTCGGAAAAAGAATTTCAAAGGAAATGCGCAAAAAAAGAGATTCTGTTACGACCATTAGTAGAGGTTTGTTGAGAACAACCATCTTAAAGCATTTGATGAACTCCAAACTCGCAACACGAAGCCTCTCACTTGAAGGTGGCTTAACTCAATTGAAACTTTTATTTCAGATTGAGCCACTCAGCATACCTGAAGAATTGTGCAATTCTAAACTGAACTTTATTACAATGAATTTAGTGCAGTTTCGAATAATTTGTTCGTTAACATTTAAATGAATACATTAATCGTCTGTAATTGGATGGTGACTCATCTATGACCATTTGATTAGACAACTTGGATGACCTGCGGTGAATTGTATGATTGAGCTCAAAAGAGTTCAGTAACGAGGTTGACATTTCGATGTGCGGAATTATGAATCAAAGATACAGGCTGATGTGCTGGCGAGTTGGATGCTGCGGCTTTTGGACATGTGAGAGTATAATTCAGGTCTTAGGTTGCTAATTCAGAATTGCGAACACTGGGAATAACTAAGTCGTACCTTTTACGTATAATTTTAAATTTGCAAGACAGGAAGAGGTATGGCGTAAAATGAATGCTTGTACTGGAAGCTTGGTATGAAAAATTTCAGAAATCTGTTTGGAAGAAAATTTTGACTTTGTGACGGTCCATTGTGCGGCAGCTGGGGAGTAAAGAATATTATTTTCAGAAACGGGGTGGAAATCAAGACTGATTTCAGGATACATGCAACTACGATAAATTAAGATTGTTAGTTAGAAACTGAGTTGATTTGATTCATTTGGAGCCCTGTTAATAATTTACCACAACATACTCCTACCAAATTATTAGCTGGCAATAAGTTTTACCAGAACAAAAACCATGAATCATGTATCCAAGAATTTTGCGAAATGCAAGTTCTCTCTCATTGAATTTAAACCAGAAATTTTTTGAACTGATGAGATTTCATAATACTGTATATTTATTTTTTCTGTTTATTTATGTATCAAAAGAGTGTCACGTTTTAGTCATTTGAAATGCAATATATGAGAAGAAATATCATTATCGTGTTCCCTTCTGTTACATACTTCGAAAATGTAAAAAAAAAGGTTTTGACTGAACTTATCTCACGGGAAATTGTCCAAAAAATCAGGCGCCCGAATAAGTTGGTGAAGTTTTGTTAATTTCTGTACGGACTTTTTTGTGTACCTGACGAATATAAACACGAGTTCAGTTTTTTTCCAGCGAGCTATAAATCCATAAAAAAGTTTCTAAAGATCAGCTGTTTCTGGATAAAATTTTCACTAGATATGGAAATTTTACGCATTTTTCGTGCTTAATATACATGTAGAAGCTTATAGGTAAGAATTCATTACTTTTCGGGTTACTGAAGAAATGGAGAAATATATCGTAAGGGTTTTTACGTTTTACTTTTGAAAATGAATAAGAAATTTTGTTGTTCAAATTTGTTCTCTCCTTCTACAGTAATTAATGTATTTCGAAGCCTTAGTTCCGCTACTTGAATTGTATTATTGATTTATTTCAGTATAAAGCTCATTGTTCTGCTGCTTTGACTTATAATATTAGACTTTGATTCAGTGCAAGGATCACAGTCACATACTGTGAGTCGTTTTATTGATTCATTTCGGCGTACGGTTCTTAGTTAAGCGTCTGTGACTCACATTACTGAGCCAGAGATACAGACACTTGCGTCAATATGGGACACCATTCCCTAGTGACCGACTAATGCCATTACAAATATATTGTAGACGTCCGACCCCATAAATTGGTCCCATTCTTAATTGGCGTGTCTATTTTACAGGAGAAAGATCGAAATGATATTTGGAGACATACTATAACGTCAAAGTTTACTTCTTGACTTAGACTGCAGTATTTTCGAAATTGTAGTGTTAGTTTCTCAATCAGAGTACGTTAATTCTGTGATCATAGAACGTTAACTCTATTTATAATGCATTAATTCTTGAATCAGTACACGCTGATTCCGTAATATTCATGGATTCTGGAAAAGTTATTCATTACTTTTCGAATGTTCATGAAATAATTTATACAACAGTTTTCTCAGATTCTTGACTCGTCGTTTTTAGTTATTGAATTAGTACGAATAGATACGAAATTCACAACAAATAATTCGAGGTAGAAGGGGATAAACAAATTCTTGAAAGTGCGCACTGGTGTTTTCGAACACTTGATCGTTGGCATCACATGAGAGGATTGGTATGTGGACTGGATACTCGTTCGCACAACGAATCACACAAAACAGTCAAGACACAGTAGAAGCCATGTCCTTCTTAACTCTGGGCCTATGTATGTTTGCAGTATGTTTGCATGACTGAAATGCTTGTAAGTAATTAAGGTACACGTACGTGATTGACATATGTATGTATAATTGAGGTGCATGTCTATGATACGTAGATGCCTGTACGTTAGGTACAGGCTTGGGTAGCAGCCCAAGAATGGACCAAACGGCTCGTTCTTGTTACCATATTCTATTCTATTCTATTCAATTCCATTCTAAAAGCTTGGGCGAGGACACATTCTTGCGTCACGGAAGACTTGGCGGAGACGGCGACCATCATTTTACTGCTACAAGTTCCTCATTTAGTGGGACAATGACGGCCAACGAATAGCGCTCACCCGCCTGATGAAACTCATCGCGCAAATGACAGCTCCTCTTCGGTCAACTTGCGCTCGCTCTTTGACTCGGTTCTCCGTCGCTTGTAAGCACGACTCGCTCTTCCTCCTAGTCATGTTTGCTGCTCGTTCGTCCAGATCTTGATGCTTCATGCAAATGTCAATGCTTGAAATTTAAGCATTCTATTGCTTAAATGTTCTATTGTCTCTATGTGTTTTAAAATCTCTAAATTAGTGTTGTTTCTCTTCTTTTACAATATCTCAATTCATACATGCCATCATTTATTTTCAGATGTTTGACTAGTTTCCTTTTGCTAGGATATTTAAAATTTTTATATTTACCAGAGTTTCCCCAAAACCAGCATTTTTTTTATTTTCGAACTTTCTACATAAAGAGCCGAAATAAATTTGGCTAATGCAAATTGTTGCTCGAACACTTCATTATTTTTGAGCGAGAATATTTAATTTGTAACTTGTAGTCCTATTCATTTTCTAAACAATGTAAAAGAATTTCTTGTTTGAAACAAGTTTTTTGTAGTGTAGTTATTGTTCATAAACTTGGCGTGGCAAACTTTTGAGTTGTGAATTTTGATTCCATTAATGAGAGTAGCAAGTTTTTCACTGCATCGTTAATTTTGCTACGTTCTATTTGTTTTAGCCTCATAACATGTTGTATATCTTTAATTTTGAACCTCTACTTTTTGAATTAAAAATCGACAATATTAACGGTAAAACATTTTGAACTTGAGTACAGCATTTTATTTGTCGTCCATGTATTTATACGAAATCATTAGTTTAGGAAAAGCACATCAGCCACGATAATAAAATCTAAAGATGAATGAAGCGAGAGAAAATCTTACAAATCGTTAAAATAGTCTTACAGTGACCAAAAAAAATATAAGATGCAATTCAAGACTGAAATTCATGATGAAGGATGAGTTATAGAGAAAGAGGGAACTATCTTCGGAGCGAAAACGCTGTTGAAAAAGATGGAAATGACAGTAGAATTTGGTTCTCTTACAAGGGGGAAAAGAGATGATGGTGAAATTTAATCTGATGAAGAGTGGTCAGAATATGCGAAAGCACGCGGAAGTTTGAAGGATTCACTGACAGTATGAAGCTCTCCACGATGAGCAGAATGTTATAAGGAGAATGAAAAATCTGCGATGATGTGTCTGCTTTAATTTGATTCCTGTGTAAGCTTGAATCTCACTGTTTTTTATGGCATATGCCTCGTGTGCAACTGAAAACGGATGGAGGGACATACAATATGTAAGTGTAAAATACAGAAATGAATTACCAATATTTTGAGCGAGATGGGTGTGGGTTCTGATACTTTAGCTCAAGCGCGAGATAACAAAATAGAAGTAAAATTTATTGGCGTCGTAAAAAATGCTTGAATTAGTGTCTGCGTTTCTTCAAGTAACAAAAATTCAGGAACTATTTAAGAAGTGTGGTGTTGACATTCATACGGATGAAAAATGCGTAGAGAGGGGAAAAAGTTTCAAGTGCTGCATAAAAACCTTATCAAGAATGAAAGCACTGACAACACCAGCAAGTGCTGTTTGGGTTTGAAGTGCAGAGGCAAGGCTTTTTATGTAAGCTTAGTGATGTGAAGTACTGTTGGCAGAGAGCAAAATATTTTTTTTCACTTATTCCAAGAAGTAGGAATTATTTCTTCAAATTGGCACAAGCTCTTTTAACTTATTTTCAGTACATATTATCGAGTTTAACAAGTGTGTGTGGAATAAATTGCTTGCAACAAAAATGTTTGAGATGATTGCGAGATTTTCCAGTTTACATAGACATGAACCATGACAGAGCAATATTGAACAGCTATGTTACCTTTCAAAGATCTGGATTTTAACTTACTGTTGAAAGGTAGCTGCTTCACGGAACAATTTGCCGCATGGTCGAGGGCTGATGTACAAAGATACAGATTGCCAAAAATGTTAGTGATAGAGAGAACTGGCGATATGAACGAATAGTGTACAGGGAGTCCTCAGGTTACGAACGAGTTCCGTTCTTACGGCTCAAGTTCAAAGCTTTACCAATGATTGTTGGCGTTTCTCCCTCTTCAGGGGTTAATAATGAACAATTTAAGTTCCATAGTCATGGCTTTTCATTTCTTCGATGCACCACTAGTACGTGCGCTTTAGGTTTGGGTTCCATGATTAATTTTCAAACAAGGGTGAAAACGGGAAACAAACTACGGAGCGCAGAGATGACAACGAAAACTAGAATCCAATATGACGTACTGAGTGAGCATCTTCCTCGTTTATGAGCCACGTTACCATGCATTCAGCCACGCGAGCAAACAACTAAGCTCGGTTTGTAAGCCAGGAACAGATCGCCGTAAAACAAAACATGGATTAATAGGGTTTATGGAAGCTCGCTCGTAACGGCGAGTTGCTGTAAGTCGAAATGTCGTCAACAGGAGACTCCCTGTATTTAAAAATGATTTACAGCATGAATTACCCACATTATCATGTGGTTATTCGCAATAAAGTACTTTCGTTCAAAAAAAATACTAATACTCGTAGTAACACATCCACTGTTAAAACTGAACAATAATTTTTGGAGGGTTGGCATACGTAGAAAATGCTCAAACGCGAATATTACTTCCAAGCAGAACGTTCTCCCCACTGCTAGATGCTGCTCCAACGCATTACGGCCTGACAATGGAAACCAAGAGCTCAGAGCGCATCTTTCTAATATGAGTTGAATTGTCTCCCAACTTTACGATCCAAAGCGCATTCTTCTTCGGAGTTTATGCGCCAAACAGATACTGCTACTGCGAAGTGTCGTCGCATATTTACGAGAGAAATATTAGGACGCAGAGTTGGTCGGCTTTGTGTCCAAACTGCCGTCACGCCTCACAAATCTTGCGTTCGAGGCCGTCAGAGTTGCTCGACAACTGCACTACACGTGCGTTGGCAGGCAAGCTTAACATCGGAATATCATCTTCTTTCCGGGGCTATAGAGAAATTGTGTCTAGATGGTGCGTTTTGAATGCGTTCCTCAGTATTCGTTGTCTGTTATAGCTGCCTTAGTGACTAATATGAATAGTATTGAGTACTGTCGCAATAGAATGAATTGAGTTAGAATTGTTATAACAATAACTAATTAATTCACTGAATAGTAAGAAGAAAGAGCTATTCCAATCAATCAAGAATTGAAAAACGTGTTTTATCGAGCGTTTTTGTTGATATAAATGCACAACAACAAAAAGATAGCATTTTGCGGGACACAAATTCTAAGTTTAGCGCCTCACATATATGTAATACCATTGATCGTATTCGCATACACGCACGCTACTCATATTGCTCATTTCTCGCAAATTTAGCGTGCATTTTGCCCTGAATATTTGATTAATGACGTCATCGAGGAAATATGTTTCTCAGTGATGAGTGTTTTTTACAACTCCTGCTGAAAAAATAAGGAAAAACTTACGCTACACCAACAAATCCTCTCTAAATAGGTGATGTACCACTAGTAGGTTCAATTATTCCGGCTTAACCTCGAAGCGAAAGTTTTTAAAACCGTGATGCCGTGATGTGGAGCACAAGCCTTAGAGCAGCATCCAGGTTTACTAAGTTCTTTTCACCATGTACGAGTCTTTACCAACGCATTATTATCACAGACGCTATACCACACCAGCGAGTTGGGTCACCAGTGACAAATTTTACGTGTGCGTAGAGATTGATGTTTTCATAAGTCATTATTTGAAACACTACTACCGAAAAGAGTTTAATAACGGACCGGATTCTTCCGCCAATTCATTGTGACAGGTCACTTATGACTAATCATTCGTGACAGGTTACTTCAAACCAGTTGTTTCTTTAATGTATGAGTCGAGTGCCAGCAAACGCTCTGCATCAAAAGAAGAACTTTTTATAACTTCTGTTGAGTTCCAACACAGATTCAAGTGTCAAAAAGAGTAGTTGAAGCAATAGAGCACGCAGACAAGTACGTATAAAAAGAGAGACGACGAAGAAAAAGTACAAAGGAAAACGTTGTTGGGTTACAGATAACCCATCTTTTAAATTCAAGTAGGACAGGCTGCACTCTTTTTGAACTTTCGTGTTCTTCCCTTCCGCCCCGCTGGAAAATACGTGGAAGGCAAGGAAACAAACATGCCATTTTTTGAAGCTGGACTCATTAATTTTCCCTACCATTAACTTGCAAGAGAGAGGCGGGAAAGTCAAATGGTCTGGTAGATCAGAGGGTGTGGTGCAATTGTTGCTCATGGTGTTTGTGTTCACGCATCAGTCAATCCACAGCATGCTGAATTAGCATCAGCAAAGCTACTAATCTCACACTCAATTTACGATGTTTTCATGTACAGAACAGTGAACTCAGCATAACCATCTTCGTAGGACTGTAGTAATTCTGAGTTTCGGTCGAGCAGGAGGTGTAATGATAATGCCAGTCTCTGCCAGTGTATCCCTGGCAATTATGAGTGTAGCTCTGCGATAACCCCAACGAATCAGCCACACTTTCTGCTGGAAACTGTTGTGGCTTTTGTTTTGTAGCTAGATTCGCTTTATCTTTTCTTTTTCACCTTCATCGTCTTACTTGTGATAGAAGCTGGTGTACTCTGCAATCGAGCTCTTCGTTTCTTTATTTTTCTCACTTTTTCCATCACTTTCATCTTGTCCGTTTTTCCATCTTTTAGAGCAATAAAAATGATTTCATTACTTCTCCATCGTCTTGATACCAGCCTATGCAATGACGGAGTGTATTGAGAGAATATATCACTAAACCTGGCTAGGGGTTATTTCAGTGGATTGAGAGTACAGTATATTACATCGGTAATCTCTGCGATGCGTTTAATGTCTCTTGCACGTGGTGAATTGCATCTGCACTTCAGCATTACTGGGCATTACGAGGCCGTCTACAACCTCCCACCGTTTATTTGATAGCAATCATCCTAATGGAGCTCTGATTTTGTGGAGATGGTCCCATTGCAGCTAGTTCATGACGGCAGTCGTCCTCTTCTTTATTGCTGGCCCGAACTCGAGCTTGATCGGGTCGTGTAGGCTGCGTGCTGTAATTTATAGCACTGGTATAGTCCTATTGATCATGCTGACAGACCTTGGAAAATCTCTTCATTTACTTCCAATTATAGATATCATATGTTACATGCTCACTGAGATGAGGTCTGTGCGATTGAGAGTCCGCTGCATGCTATGGCCGTCACAGTGGCAATTGGGGCCGTCGAGTAGCGCAGCAGCTAAGGGTTCCATTATTAATTAATGTGTCAGGGTAGTGGTGCGAGCGAGGTGTCTCTTCCGTCACTTTGTCCTCTCGTACTAGAATCTCATTCGAATGACGACGCTCTAGTGTGTGAGGTCGATAAGTTACCTAAACTTGTACATGCACACAAAATATCAAAATTTTCGAAGCAAGTTTGATACTGTTACTAAAATTATTATACCTTATGCATTATTTTCGTAATGAAATACTTCAATCATTATTTCTCAATATTTAAATGATTTAAACTTACATCCAACACATTATTTTGATGATCAACATTCAACCTTTTTCGGGGGCTAACCTCAGCCTTTGTCTTCGATGACATCCTTCACATTGGTTAGTTTGCATTCTGCTATTGAAGGGTGAACTTTAGCAAACATTTTCTTTTGTACTTGTACAATATTATGTGAGCTGAAATATTCCAACGTCATCTGTTACAAAGTCGGAGTCTTGGCTGTCTTCCTGTGCCCAGCCTTTCAATTTGATGGATTGGAGTCGCTTTGTCTGACATATGAGGTCTAGCGTCTGTGAGGATCGCATATTCAGATTTGCAATGGTATCGGTTCTTCCAAGATACATAACTTATTTTATCTTAGTCAACAAATTTAGCTTTTATTTCTCAATGATCAGAAATATATTCACAGAGATTAATATTTTCTCTGAAAAAGCGTGTGTCATTTCTGTTAATTGTTGTGTAATTAATATCGTCTATTCCTATCACTATTAACGTCTAAACGTGTATTAAAAAACAACAATTTAATTTTAGACATTGACGGCAAATTAGCTACGGTGAACAGACGCACCGGAGTATGTATTGCAAACAGAACGTGGCGCACACCGTCATTATTGTGACGTGGCAGATCAACGCATGAGACCAATTTATCGCAACGGCGATCATCAAATAGCCTTGTCGAATGTCAGGCGTTGCCATCTTTATTGCCACTGCAGTCGGTCTTTTCAAACTTACTAGTTTTCACAATTTTCATATTTCCTCTCAAAATATGGTTGTTAAGCTGTACCTAATTTGAGACTTACAATCACATGAAACGAACAAATCTAGCTGAGTGTTTGTGAATGTGTCCTCGAGCCAACTGAATGATAAAACGGAACAAAAGTTTTTGACTAGGGCTCGTTTGAACAAAAATTACTAGTATTGAAGCTAATCAGTATAAGTGGCTGTGACTCACACAAATTTCCTTAAGATCTGAAGGTTTAGGAGGTTTTGAGCAAGTTTCTCAGCTAGGTCATTGCTTCCTCTTTTCCCTGTCCTTTTTGAAAGCTTTTGGCTCTCAGTTGATGGAAGTTCTCCATTATTGAATGCTCTAGACGCCTGCAGTGTCCTTCAGGAAAAAATTTGCAACTGAGGTAAGGTTCGCTAGCTTAATATTTATGAACGTTTACGTACAAAGTACTCGTATATAGTTGATTTGACTACCTTCAATACTTCTGCCCAACTTATGAGGTAGAATGCTTGAAAGTAGAAAACTAGAGCGGAGAGAGGTTAAGAACTTGAGTGTAGTCAGAGTGGACTGGAAATTCCTTCGGCTGTAGATAACTGGCGTATAGCTGGTGTATAGCTCGTGTATAGCTGGTGTATAACTGGTTGAAAGCTGGTGTATAACAGGATTATAGCTGGTGTATAGTTGGTGTATACCTGATGTATAACTGGTGTATAGCTGGTGTATAGCCGTTTCCCTAATGCTGCTGGAGCATCTCATGAAGCCTCACGGTTTCAATCTGACGAAGAGTTAGTTCTGGTTGATAAATTCATTATTGTACAGTTCAAATTAACGACATACTACACACATCAATAGATTAACTTTAATTTGTCTCAACAGCGGTTACGTACGCACCTTTTCCGCAATCCCAAACATACTTTTTTCCAGGTGTTACAAAAGCCTCCTTACCGAGAGAGGAAGTAGCAGAATATCTCTGGGCTATGAGAAGGAAAATCCCGATCACACCGTTCGCGACAATCACTCTGTGTCTATGACACCCAAAAGACTGATCTTTCGGTTTTTGACGAGTAAAGCAAAGAAGAATTCGTAGCTCGATCCAGGCAAAAATGTTTCTGTTGAAGATCCGAGAGATGCTTCGGAGTAGAAGAATCGAGCTTTCGAAGCGGAGAGGAAGCGATACATGGCGGTCTGTTGCAATGTTGGCATGCTCATTTTCAGCATCCTGGCTATTATAGTGACAACACACTTGTTAAAGTTTCTGCGGTAACTCACCAACCCTGTCACCGAGCAGACGTCAACTTGATACTGCGTGTTTTCCAGCACTTTGTACGACGAGAAAGTTGTTTAGTGCTTCGATGCTACCAAATAGATTTTCTCTGCATTTATATTAGTGAAAACATTATATATTTTGTATACTACTGCCGACATTGTAAAAAAACGGTTCCGTCTGTTTGTCATATCATTGACTATTTTTTATAGTATTAAATAGTAATAAGTATGTTTCTGTTTCGTTTGGTGATTTAACAATGATGTAGTTATTAATCTCTGAATTTGGTTTTGAACAAAGATTCTGACAGAAGATTCATCTGAACTGCAATGTTTTAATGTGAACCGCTTTGTTTGATATCTGCACCCGGGATGGTTTAGACTGTGTGCTGTACTAACCTCCTTGCTTTTTCAGCTTCTTATAAAAATGTTTTCTTTGAAGCGGTAAACTGATTGAAGCAGTCTTCTATTCCTTTTTTGTTTTAATTCATGCAAGAGTTGTGGAGCCACATTCTGGCTAGCAGTGTTCGTTTATTGACTGGTGTATCACCAGAAAATTATAATGGTTCCTCGTATGTAACTGGAAATCAAACAAAATCAGTCTAAAGCATGTATAGCAGATAATTTTCGACTACTTTTGGAAAAGTGAAATCCAAAATACGTCCAAACAAACATTCTACAGGCAAATTTCATCTAAATTGTAGTTATTTTCTAAATCAGCATACAAGTTATTTAGATTCATTGTGATTGCCTCTTGTGACTGAAAAACTCTATTTTATAAACAGATCTCTGCAAACTAGATTTAGACCTTAAAATTGAGTTTTCAGACCATTTCCAAGTAAATCTTTTCTTGTTGTGCCTCTTAATATGCCGAACAAAACGATCCACACAATGGCGCAAGATTTTTTCAAGCCTCGGAGCTTTCAGAACGGTCGTAGAAAAGCTTGTTGTTTGTGTGTAAACATCTTGAAGCTCTGTATAACATAAAGATAAATATTGCGAACTCGAGCGCTGAAAGATTCAGCACTCATCTTAAAAGCAAAAGCTGAAGAAGAAAAGGCCTCAAGAGCCATTCTTCGAAGCAATCTCAGACAAGTTTCGTTTCCAAAAAGGTCTCTGAAACCAAGTTTATATTGATTGCATCTGTACTGAACTTCAACAAAATAGGTTGCAATCTTGAAGATGGTAATGTTTATTCGGAAAATTTTGCAGAACCTGAGAATAAATTTTAAAGATGGCAATAACACAAGGCTGCAGTTGTGCCTGCATTTTTAAAGAGCAAAGAACTTCCATAAAAGGCCTCTCTTCCTCTCGATCTGAGCTCCGTTTGTGAAAGGAAGCCTGCAGATTCTTGAAGGCCTGCCCAGGAATTCTGCTATTCTGGCAGTGAAGTGAGGATTGGCGAGCTATGTGCAGCAGGCAGAGGAGTTGAGGTCTATAGGACTAGGGAGTTGAGGTCTATAGAACTGGGGAGTTGGGGTCTGTCGGACTGGGAAATTGAAGTCTGTAGGACAGGAGAGCTAAGGTCTGTAGGTCTGGAGAATTGAGGACTGTAAAACTTGGGAGATGCGACCTGTAGGACTGGGAGGCCAGACCTGTAGGTCTGGGGTGTTGAGGTCTGTAGAACTGGGAGGCCAGACCTGTTGGACTGAGGAGTTGAGGTCTGTAGAACTGGAAGGCCAGACCTGTAGGTCTGGGGTGTTGAGGCCTGTGGGTCTGACAAGATGAGGCTTGTACGAGTAAGACTGAGGAGTTAAGGGGTGTAGGACTGGGAAATCTTTCTATGTTCGAGTTTGTATTCTATACCTTCATGTAATGCAGCGCTGCGAGATGTTTACACGCAGCAATGAGCTTTTCTACAATCGTTCTGAAGCGTTCCTTTCTTGAAAAAATCGAGCGACGTTGTGTAGCTCATTTTGATTTGCATTAGGCCTGCTGGTATCGTAAGATCGAAACCATTCCAACGAACTCTACAAAATTGATCCAGTATCAGTATGGGAGGTCAGCATGACGAGACAAGGCTACGACCAGGAGATAATAAAAGTAGGGAACATATCGAAAGAAACTTGACCACATGAAGGTCCTACTGAGAATATTGTTGACGCGAGAAGAGGTAGCTTAGGTTCATACGGTAGCTGAGCTAAATCTTCAACACACGACATTATGGATGACAATAGTTTTCAAATTCAGTAAAATTCCGTGAGTTAGGAAAAATGATAAATTTCTTACATTTGAGTGCAACAAAGGAAGAAGCTGAGGTCGGGTACAAAATAAGCATTAAACCTCCTCGATAGGGAAAAAAGAATATTTAGAACCTACTTCATGTTACGGAACTAGGCCTGGTACACTCTCCTGTACCACGAGTTGTTAGTTATATATGTACCAGATGAATAGATATACGTCTAAGAAATGTTTGACACCTTTAGTACGTTGAAAAAGCACTTTCTTCAGCCATCTTGCAGTCAAAGTGTGAATGAGAATGATGAGGCTTGCTGCATCATGTTATGTTCATTATTTTGAGTTCCTAGAATATTCTGGCAAGTGAATATTCTACAATGCTTTGCACACAAGATAAAACATCAAATTCTTTATAATTAATTACATAAATTGAACTGATACCTCTGAAATATTAATTTTCTATATGTATTTTTTTTCGTTGCGAAAACTGAGATTGAAATTCTTTTTCATACATCCAATTAATAACATATAAAGCGTGTGAAATCCTACGAGGAAAAATTCTAAGAAATGGCTGTAAGAATTGAACATTAGTGAGTGTATTCGGCGACAACTGTAACTATGAAATGAAGGAATTGATTCTCTGGCTGCCAAGGCTGCGTTGTCATCACGTGGATGTACAAGACCTACACACATCTACAACCTGGGTTCGTCCTACGTTACTAGGTTTGCACGAGGCAATAGAACCCGGCACTCAATAGAATAGAATAGAATAGAATGAGGCTAAAGGAACGAACCTTCTGGCCCATTCTTGGGTCGGATAATTACTTCGATAATTATTCGGTTGTTTACCCAAGTCCCATGCCGTATTTCTAGCCGCGTCAACCATGTCGGCAGCGGGATTCGAACCCGGGTCTTTCCGCTCGTAAGCAGATTCGCTCACCAGTCGACCAAGCTGGTGATTGGAGCGGTCCAATACCAATAGAGCGGTCAGTTGGTATACCAGCGCCCGTACACTCGTGAAGAATAATTGACGTTGACATCTCTCTCCCAGTTGAAAAACATCAATATTTCAAGCCTTACGATTTAGTAATCAGTAATCGCATTCAAGAGAACTAGCACAAAAAAGATCGATGTAACTCTTACAATTACGACTTGGTATAAAGAAAATACACTACAACATTTGTCTTTGATGACGATAACGAATCATAAATGATAACTTACTCTCACATAAATCAAAGTTCTAAATGACAGACCATCTTGTAGTGTACGGTAATTTTGCCTGTAAATAACCCGTGAGTTATGCGTCTTGCGTGATGTGAGACACATAAATAACACGTGGGAGCTGCCTCCGTGATCATGACACACAACAGCACTTGTACGACCATACATTTTGCACCGGTGGTTCTCACTCCAGGTAATCTTGGTTGTGTGTCTAGGTTCCGTGAAATAATGATTTAAAATTTATGATATTTAGGTTTTTATAGGATATTTTTTGTAATAGGTTTCTCTCCCCAAAATCCCTGTACCAAGTACACTCGTCTGATAGTTCTTTTTGGAGTTCATGTTATTTTTGAATTATACATTTAGAGATGAAAGTTACCACAAGATAATGTTCGTTCGAACATTCTTGTTAAAAACAACTTTGTCTGTTTTTTCTATTTTCTGAATAAATACAGCTCCTCTGTGCTCAAAATCTGAAATATATTTTGTGGCAAATTCGAACAAAAAAACAATAATGATGACGCTCCTTTCTTTTTGATGATATTGTCTCTGTGTGTTTTACTATAACTGCCATCGTTACAGCCAGCACCATTTGTAAGACCACATTCCCAAAAATTGTTTTCTAAATTTCATTGTCTCACATGAGATGTTATCACAAAATTTTCTCCTCGTGAGTTTTTATTGGAAAACGTGTGATCTCAACTCAAACGCCTAGGAATGGGTTTTCAAAATTATATTCCCTGGCTGGCAAATTGTCTCGTTCAAGTGGAGCATCAGAAATGACGTCACGGTACCTTCATTAACTTCCACTTTTCTTCTCAAGCTGCGTTCAAAATTTTCTCGGTTTCATGTCTCTCTAATGCGGAAATATTCTCGTCTGCGTTGCAGCTTGAGCTCAGTTGAGTGTCTGCGCCCGCACTTAAGCTTCCAGTTCTGACGTGACTCATTCCAGTGCCTCTAATTTCCAGGAGTTTGAACATTGGAAGCACTAACACATTTCGTTCTAGTAATCTTAAGATGTATCAAAAATAAAAGTTTGTTTTATGTTCGGTGTGCTCTTGACTTCATTGCACTCTAAGTGTTGCCTTTCTCTATTTTTCTTACTTCATTATGAAGCGTCTGATATATTTTACCAGGAACCGCACAATCTCACGATCATTTCAACTTTATATTATTTCTGCACAATTGATTCTTCTACATTCCCCAGCTTTCAGATGCACGCTGCATTTCCATCTCGTTCAGGATGCTTTCCGTTTTGCAAGAGGAGTTTACGAACAGGTAATCGAAAAGTGAGGAAGATTTTTTTTCGCCATTGCGCTAGGGTAATTCTAAAAGCGCAATCTGTGATTTTACTTACATAAAGAACATTGAATATAAAAAGGAAAAATAACAGACGTAGACTTTTCAAAGCACAATATTTACTTTTTACTTGAACATAAGCACATAATGTTTCCATTAGAACCAATGGCTACCGTTGTTTTCGATGCACTTTTGACATCGGACTCTCATTTCTTGCATTGATTTTCTAATAATTCCTGGATTATTTTTAAGTTCATTGACATTGTGAATGATACGATCACGTAAATCTTCCAGGTCTGTTGGAGGTGTTTTATGAACATTATCTTTGAGATGACCGCAAAGGAAAAAATCGCACGAAGTCAAATCGGGACTGCCTCGTCGCCATTCTACCGCATGTCTAACTCCAATGACACGATCTCCAAAACCTTCTGTTAAATTGCTCTTTACGCGAATATTTCTGTGGCATGGAACTCCGTCTTGCATACACCACACTCTGACGAATCTATACCCGTAACAAGCGTGCAGCAGTTTGATAATTGCTTCATTGAGCATGTCTGAGTGACTTTGTTGTGGTCCCCCCTGATCACTGGCCCTGATTACTCTGGCGCAATGGCGAAAAAATCATCTTCACTTTTTGATTGCCTGTTCGTAAACCGTGTCTACGGATTCAAAAAATTTTATCTGATAAAAGAACAATAAATGGAAATAAAAATGAGATCACGGTGAAGTTTCTACGACCATTAGTTATGCAGTTGTAAGTATTTCAAGAAAGGAAATTTTTTTGTGGCCCACCCTGTATAGACAATTCGCATAATTATTTTTTTTTTTGGCTGATCAACCAATGTTTTTAGCACACCGAATATTGTGTCTGATAACTGATAAACCAAATACATCATTAGACAGGGACATACATCTCTTGAATCCCTTAGTTCTATTAAGTACTGATTCTCTATCCTTTTAAAGTCCTGAGGCCTGTCTATGATTGTAGTATGTACGTGACTGAAATGTCTGTGAGTGATTGAGATGTACGTGCATGATTGATGCATTTACTTTAGACGATATGGAACTTGGGTAGCAGCCCAAGGATGGACCAAACCATGCGTTCTCGTTGCCATATTCTATTCTTTTAGCAGTGGTGCATACCAGCTTATTAAAACCTTCAAGTTCTTCATATTGTTACGTACTTCAGTCTGTAAGCCTTATTCTTTCACCTGTACTTCCGATTTTAAATTTCCTTTTAGAAATGTTGATCTTATTACTCAGCAAAGCGTGTATTTAGTTACATTTCAGTACATTGAAGGCTCTTATCATTTGAAAAACAACAGCGTTATAATCAAATTTTAAGCTTTAGTTTAAGAAAAGAATGTGGGCCGTTCACAGGACTTGCTGGTAGATAAATTGATGACAACGTTATAAATAACGTGATTGGTCTTAAAGAAGTTTTTTCCCTCTTAAAATGTGTCCAAAATTTGTTCAAATAATAATAAATCTAACTTTAAAATTTCTACTTGTGAAATAAACAGCAGCAAGACCTGGGAAAGTGACTGAGGTCCCAGACCATCAAGTGTTGTTCTGCTTAGCTCCTACTGCGGTTATTTGCTCTCTAAATGCAAATGACGCCATCACAAAGCAAAAACAGTTTCTGATTGGGGGCAAAATGTTTTGAAAACAACGTTCAGGAAGATTTTGCTTGGCGGTTTCTTCGTTTACAGAAACCACGATCAAATCACAAACAGAGCCATCAAGATAACGTGAAATAAAAATCCTGTTTGCTAAGCTAAAATTAAATGATTAAATGGATTTTTGTGGGTTTTTAAATTCACAATATTCAATAAAAAACCGTGTTATTGGTTCAAGAACAGAACTCGAATTAAATCAAACCACTTTAGTATTCCGTGTTTTCAGATTAACGTGTAATCTCATATTCTTCCGCAAGTACGTCATTCATCATTTCAGTCTTTATATCATTTTTCCAGCATTATGTTGAGAACTGGATCCTTCCAGTACTTGTAGGGACCTTAGATCCCACTGGAGACAGTGCAGCGAGATGCAGGCATGAGCTCCCTCTGAGTCCCTCTCTGTTTTACAGCCAAGTGAAGGGGAAAGTACAAGACCTGTCAAACATTTTTAGACATATATGAATCCATCTGCTACATACATAATTAACAACTCGTGTTGCAAGAGGTTGCAACGGGCCTAGTTCCGTAGCATAAAGTAGGTTCTGAACATTCTTCTTTTTTTCTTTCCCTATCGAGGAGGTTTAGTACTTATCTTGTAACCGACCTCAGCTTCTTCAATTGTTGCACTCAAATGTAAGCAAATGTAAGAAATTGATCAGTTCTTCTAGCACATGGAATTTTTAGTGAAGTTGAATTTTATTGTCATCCAGTATAGTGCATCTTGAAGATTTAGTTCAGCTGCCGTATGAACCCAAGCTACCTCTCCTCGCGTCAACAATGTTCTCAGGAGCAACTACATGTGGTTGCGTTTCTTTCGATATGTTCCCAACTTTTTTTATCTCCTGGTCGTAGCCTTGTAAGAGTATTGTCATGTTGACCTTCCATACTGATAATGGATCAATTTTGTAAAGTTCGTTGGAATGGTTTCGATCCTGCAATAGCAGTAGGCCTAATATTCAAACTTAGTGTCGTGGTTCGGAGCGCAGAGTCCCGGCACACTCAATGCAAACTCCTGGTGCCCGTGAGAAGTTGTTCATTTTACGTGGCTGGGAGTTTAGAAGAGAGGAGGCAGAGAGGTCGAAGCTTCTCTCCGTAAACGCATTTTCCTCTCGTTGGCTAGCCTCCTGTTCTTGAAAGAAATTTTCTGGTAAACATGGATGCCGCATCATGGCTACAAATCGTAGTGACTAAAATTTTTCACTCAAGTAGTGGAAAGGCAACTTTAAGCTGGATCCTCTACGATTGATTGTTCCACCTGACACTTTCTGAAATAGTTGCGGTAATAAAACATATCAATCGAGTTCTTTTCCAAAAGTGACTTGTTTTAGCGAGCTGAAAAATCGTACAAACGATATGCCTGTAATAGTAGTTTTCTTTGGTATCATCTTTTCTCACTAAGACGATTTCTTTATAACCAACCAATTACAAAAGTCAAACAGAACTCTATCTCGCCTGGATTCAACTTGGAAGATCGCTTCCTAGCCTGAAGTAACATTTAAGTAATACATCTCATTAGTAATAGAAGAACAATTTGAACAGTAATTCCGATCTGATTCTGTAAAAACTCGAATTATCATGTTTTTGGATTTTATGATTTTTTTCACCAAGTTGATAGATTCAAAACGAACTTAAACTGAGAAATAGCGGACACAACTGGTAAATTGTAGTCTAAATAAATTGTAGTCCCATGCCCACGGCATGGGACTTCGGTATTGTACGGCATGGGACTTCGGTATTGAACCAAGAATGGGCCAAACGGCTCGTTCCTATTGCCTTATTCTATTCTATTCTAATTGTATATTTGAGAGAGAAGGGTTCAAAAGCTCTGGAATATTACCGAAAGTTTATATTCTGTAGCCTGTAAATTTATTATGCAGCTTCTCAGAACGTGCGACTTTTGTAACTTCATATTGCAAAGACTGACGCTCGTAACTTAGTAACCAAGTAACCACATTGTGCATGAATATGTGTGTCTGAATCTGAATAAAAACAGCATTGCTAACTTTGCTCTAATGATGTGTTCAGTTGAAATTCAAAATTATCTTATCTTATCAAAAAAATACCTTGAGTACACGCTATTGGTTCGCTAATCTCATCTAAATGAAGACTCGATTTCCCGGAATGACGGAACTTTGTTTGCATGCTTATGACCAGTTAAAGTCATTAGTTGTACATCTCAGCCCACACGAAATGATGCTCACATCAGCGAACTTCGATTGTATCAAGTCGTAAGTTGCTCCAAACTTTGCTCCTTTCTCCAAGTTTTGGGACTCGAATGAATCACATTGGTCCCATTATGCAAAATTGTAAGCGAAAAATGAATCAATTTATAAATTTACTCGTTGGTGGTCTTCAATTTTCGGTGTCATATACGGCTCCTTGACTGTGGTATGTTTTCGAATGGGACGTATGACTTTCACGACGGTCAAAGTTTAAATGTATTAAAGAACGTACGTTTGAACACACTCGTCTTTTTTACGATATTTGAAAATTGGCATCTGTTCTCCAATGATTCTTCAATTCATGCTACTTTCTAATTCTGTGATTAAAGAGTTAAACCATGGGAATGATTATTTATCCTAAACGCTTAAGCTTAGTCGTGCAGTGGCTGTATCAACGTAGGGTTGATATAAACTTATTAGTCCATTGTTCTGCAAATTTCTTTATTGAACTAGGCTTTTGATTTACGATGAAGTCTAGGTCTTTTAAGCTTTTTGACTTTTGTAGGCATTAGTAGTAGGACAACTATTAAGCAACATCTTCGTCCACTGATTGAAGACGACGAGAAAAATATCGTTTTACCATGTAAGAATTTTTATGCTTACAATTGAAGACGTGTTCCAAGCTGTTCCTAGGATATAATTCTTTGAATCACTACATTCTTCGTTATGAATTCAGTTTACTCGAATTTTTTACAGAAAAATCATCACCCCTGCAACTAAAGTTTGTCTAGCGTCTTTCAGTGGATAAAAACCATGTTATGTTGCGATGCAATCATCTCATCTCCCCTCTCAGAAAGGCTGAATTTAGCTTTGTTCGTGTGTTAAAGAGTCTCTGCAGTTTGTATGTGGATGAAAAGTTCAATTTACTTTTAAGTCTGCTTTGTAGAACGTATTAATTTTGCATCGTTTTGTTCCCTACACAAGAAAGAACGCTATCGGACTCCTTTTTTGGACCGAATCTTTTTATTTGAATTCTTCTGTGCTGGCGAGCTTTCATCTTCTGTTTGAAATAAATTGCACGAAATAGAGACGTGTAGTATTCTTATGAAACCTTGCATTGTACAAATGACTTCCCATTTTATTATGCCTGAAACTTTTGCAGCGTCATCACATGTATTCCACGTGACTGACTCATCAGTTATTTTGCTGCTGAATGTCTCGTCAATATTATTTGAGATCCCTGTTCTTATTTCAGGACTTTTACTTGTGTTGAGTAAGATTTTCTGAAGTGCTTGCTATTGTCTCCTGCGTCAGAAAAATAACAGTACCAGCGTCACATAGCCTCTGTTGGCAACGTAGAAATGAAATTTATGGGGATTGAATTGATTAATTTCATAGAAATATACAGTACCTGTACTTTCATCATGAACCTGTCAGACATCACGTATCATTACTCGTACGTGATCTATCACTACAAATGATACGTAAAGCGAGGCCCTTTAAAGAAATAAAAAATAACACTTCTTGAAGAATTCATTAATTGTTTTAAACTTACAGTCTTATGAACATACTATTTCTGCACCCTATATGTTTCAAAAATTCTTCCTATAAAAATAAGGTTTATCGGGATTAAAATAGGTAAGTTCTGATAAAAACTCTTGTTATCACTCTCTCTTGTTCCGTCTTGTGCCTTTTATGGAATTTATAGAAGAATCTCCTCCCACGAGATCACGTCCTTAAGAAGTGACCACCACTATTTATAACGCATCCGCCATGTAAATTCTTTTTAACAATTCAGGCTCCGACTCTCCCTAGCATATCAGTGCGGAATTGCTGACGCAGAGAAGACGAATACTAGGCATTTCTATCCTTATCTTCAACTCATTTGATAAGCAGGAAATATTATTGTCGTCGATTCATTCTTGACCCAAATTTATAATGAATTGGAAAAAGCTGCTTTGTGGCATTCAAAACAATTTACAGTTGCTTATTTTCTAAGATATTAGGAGTTTAAAAATTAAAATCGGTTAGCATAAATTCATAATCTTACTTTCTTGTTATTATTTGTGTACTACAGCGTCAACATGCGGCGCTGATAAGCGAGCATAAGAAAGAGTTTCTTATTTTTTCGAATATAATGAAGAACGAGACAAAGTTTTAATGAAGACCTTTAGAAATTTTGCTTTAGTGGAGCCTTCATTAGGAGATCATGTAAAAACTTGGGGTCGATGCTGCAGCGCTTGGGAAACACTCTGGAATATCAAGACTTGTTCTTTGGAGTTCACTGTATGCTTACAGGCGACCAATGACTGAAGTCAACACTTCTCTGTAAGTGGTGTGCCACACACTGAATCTTTATACCGCTACATCTTAAATCAATTTTTCAATATGAGTTGCTAATAGCTTCCTGACTATGGCGTGAAATAACGTGGAAATTTTCACTAATGGTTTACTGCTGCTGAGGAATGGGATTCTCAGTCCAATTGTCTTTGACCTGTTTGTCCAGTGCTGAGTCAGCACTAGAACCCTGAGCGTATTAGTCCCACGACAGATGTCGAGACACAAACCTACGAGTTCTTGTGTCACCGAGTACAGCACTAGTATCTTATGATGATACTTAATACTATGTAAAGTCGGTATTTATGTCGCTATTGAACATCATGGGTGGTGTGCTCTTAATTTCTAGTCATTTATGGAGTCATTTTACGTGGTATATTCGTCTCTAGTTCAGTAAGTCACCATCTTTCTTTCATTTATCAATAGAACTAATTTACCATCAACAAGGATTACTGCCTGGCTTTAATGATTTTAAATTACTTAAATATACGTCATGAATAAAACAGCCAATTCTGTTCCATAATAACCAATATATTTATTTAATTACAATAGTTGTGTTAATTTGGGATTTTATGCTCAATGCAAGTGCTGTTTATCTGCATAATTGAGAAACAAATGTTTCTCACGAATGACTGCAATTTTACATTCTTTAAAAAGTATTGCATTTATTGGTGCAAGATTCTTTCGTATTTTTCACCATCGGTGCAAGATCCTTTCGTATTTTTCACAATCGGTGCAAGATCCTTTCGTATTTTTCAGTATCGGTGCAAGATTCTTTCGTATTTTTCAGTATCGGTGCAAGATTCTTTCGTATTTTTCAGTATCGGTGCAAGATTCTTTCGTATTTTTCACTATCGGTGCAAGATTCTTTCGTATTTTTCAGTATCGGTGCAAGATTCTTTCGTATTTTTCAGTATCGGTGCAAGGTTTCTTGTACGAAGTCGCGGCAGATTTCAAGAACAAAATCAACGTGACGTCTGTAACCAGCAGCTGCTGCTCTTTATTTAATAGGTTATTGTGAAGGACAGAGAATTAATTCAATTTAATAAGTTATTGTAAAGGGGAGATAATTAATTTAATTGATTTTTGTGAAGGGGAGAGAATTAATGCTGATGATCTCAGGACCTGACTTCTAGCATCAAGAAATCGAGCATGTCTAATGCAAGTATTTTTTTTGGAAACTTGAACTTAAGAAATATATGTGTGTAGTCCTGTCTGTCCCCAACAATGACAAATCTCCTCTCCCGTACGATAAATAAATCTTCATCCTTGAACGCGCTGTTTCAGTGAACGGGGCTCAAGTGAGAAGGAACTTAACACTAGCAGCTTTTTTCTATATTTAGAAAAAATCATAATGTTCTTCTGGATTTGTTTTGTTACTTGATAGATTTATAGTTTATTTGAAATTTAAAGTAGAATTATTCCTCATCGTTGATGTATAATTTAATTATAGTTCATTCTAAAATTATTCTGCTCGATACATTTGTGCTTTATTTTGTTTTTAGTTTATGATGCAACGATTCTGCTTTGAAATCTAATGGTTTATTTGCATCAATGGTAGATTCATTTTACTTAATTCATTCATAGTCTAACATAGAATTATTCTACTGGATTGATTTATAGTTTATTCGTAGTAGCTATAATCTATCAGCCATCTAGCTTCGTCAATCAAAAAAACAAAAACAAGAGTAGTTGGGTTGTAGTCTTGGTGTGGGCACATCAAACAGTTTTCTCTGGAAAAGGAGAACGCTCTGAAATCCCCCTTTACTTTGGGAAATTTCAATATTTCTGTACTTCTTATTTGCCTCGCTTATACTATTATGCTAATCATAGTCTTTAAATCACTACGGGCTTTGTTATGACTCCGTCTACAACCATCGTATCGTTTGCAGCTAAAATTGTGAACTCACATTTAACTTGATGATAAATTGTATACTAATGCATATTGCTAGTACATCTATGAAGAACGATAGTCTGTGATAGGAGCGCAAGATATAAAAAATACTGAATCGGACGACTCCAACCTTAACAATGCAGAAAATGTTCTCAGAAAGTTTATAAGTGGTATTAATCTTACCCAGTAAACATATGTGTGTATATGTACTTCATTTTAAAATACTCGGTACTAAACTAATAATTGACAACTTCTAACCTGCCTTAAATATTTAAGCCTAAATTTACCTGGTAATTTTCTGTCGCGTCAGCAGCAGGTTGGATCTCAAATAAGATTTGAATGTTTGGCTTGATGAAGTTATTTTGTAAGCTACTTTTTATTCTACAAGACTGAAAATTCCAAATTTTGAGCTGCTTTGGATACGATCGAAATAATATTCAGAGTTTTATCACGTGACTCTTTATTTCTCAGTTGGCTTAGCTCTTAAATCTATTGAGGGCGAAAGCTGAAGTTTTCAGTTTCGATAAGGGTTAGGGAAATTTATTTTCTTCATTTAATTTTATAATTATATGAGTTTACCCTGTTTGGCGCACCGGTGCTGGCTTATATATATATAAATATATATATATTTAATATACATTGCTGCTGGCTATGTATGAAGTATATTGAAGTCGTACGCATCTATGACTTCATTTCTGTACCTGGAGCGCCTTCACCAAGCAACGAAAATCATGAAATTTTTGTGACATATTGAGACCCACTCACAAGTGTAAGGGGGTTTCATTCACCGCTGCATGTTGATGGCAAACACATTTAAACAAGTCTCTGTGTTTGGATCTAAACTTGACACACCTAGACATAGATATGATCTTACCACTCGCCTGTACATACTCAAGACACCTCGAATTTAATAAAGTGATATTCGAGCTTACAACACACTGGACGACAATAGACCTCGATTCTATATTAGTTATTTGAACATTATTTGAGAATAAATACGGACCTTCCATTTGTATTTACTGAGGCCTGGAACTGAATAGCTGGAAGGCCAACGTTGTATGAAACAAGTATCATACTTTGTTTGTCTAGTTTTGAGATTAGTCGGAATTGCGTGGGTGACTGTCGCCTATGAGATACGGTATGCTGGCTTCAATTTTAAGTCCACTGGGAACTACATGTTATGTGAAATCGAATGGAACTTGCTTCAAATTGTTTTATTAGTTCTTATGAGTTTAATTTTCCATAAAACGAGATTTTTTATTCTACTGCTATGGATAAAGAAAACCTGACCTTTAATTTCACAAAGCAATAAATTTTTTCATCCGTGTTCACTGTAGAGTTTTGAGTTGTAGTCTGCCGTCATCAAGGCTGGATCTTACCACCACAATTAAATAGAAGAGAGACTTCGTTATTTCCCTTTAGTGGCAAAATGTAAAGCGATGGGCAAAAGTAAACAACTGAGTTTCAGCATCTTGTTTATTTTAACATATGTAAAATGACTGCTATGAAAATTTAACTCATATTCTTAACGAGTACAATTTTTTAAATAATAACAAATTGATGAAAATTTTAATTCTTTTAAATCATGAAATTTTTAAGCGACAACGTAAATACATACAATCCATCTAATTGTAATGGCATAACAAAGACTTTTTCTATCAAGAAAATCCGATTTTATAATTAATAATCTTTTCAAGAACTTTCTCTTCATCCGGTAAGTAAATTAAAATGTTTAATTAATATTCTTAAAAATCGCGGAATTCAATAGACGGGAAACACACTTCGTAAGCTGAGAAAAGAGTTCTTGAAGTATTGTTCCTTAAGATTAAGCTAATAGATCACATACATGTCATTCTTAAGTAACATTTAACATCAGTTGCAGCTCACTATACCGTCTATTTTTGGAAGCACTAACTTTAGTAAGAAATGCCAATTGAATTTTTGAATCCATCTTAACACTTCACGATTTCCTTCTAGGAGCGCACATTCTACAAAACTGTTTCTCTGCAAAATATTTAGCGAATAAATATTTTGCAAACCCAGAGAGTGGATTTTATCTGTGGTAAAACAAAATAATATTTACTTGCATCTCTCTGAATTGGAATGGAATAATTTATTTATGGCCAATTGAAGCTCATTTGTGGCTATTTCTGAAGCAATGACCTCAACTGCTTTGATAAGCATTAAACTTATACAAACACAGATGTAATGACAAATACTTTGTTATAACTAGCGTTACCACATCCTGAGCATAAAGCCTCGAGGACACGATTCCAGTTTTATTCAAACACTTTCTCTCAAAAGAACTAACTGGAAAAAGCCCTGATGCTCATAGACCAGCAAAATAACTTACGGGCGCCAACGATGAAAACTCGAAGCAATTTATTTTTCCCGGTGAAAAATTTGCCAAATATTTGAATACGTGTTAGTGCTTAGAAGCTCGGAACGCTCCATTAGGTGAGCACATCATTTTTGTGTTGGTGCTGCACAATTTTCACTGATATTCAATGCTTATGAAAATGTATCAGAAATTTGCTTGATTCAGCGTGTGCTTCAAGAAGAACGGAGTCTTGTGCGTCATAATCTGCCTTTGCGTCATAATCTGCAAGTGCGTCATAATCTGCCTGTGCGTCATGATCTGCCTATGCCTCATAATTTGCCATAGTCATAGTTTACCTTCATTGCCGCGGAATTTTTACGGGAGGACACGTCGCTATGTGCACAAGCCGGTGAGTAATGCCAGGCTGTCTTTGCTTGAAGACCTCAGCTTCTGTTCAAGACTTGATACCAATGAAACACAATCAAAATCACGACGCCCTGTACATACATGCTATGGATGCTCAGTTTTTTTTTGCTTGTGAGCAAATTAACGTAAACATTTAAAGAGTACATTGGATGGAAACTTTACACTGTTAAACATATGTGAATGAGACTCATTGGCTGTTTTTGCGCAGAAACTCATTTTCCTAAAATGTGCTGCACTACCACTGTATCAGTGATGCACTGGGACATTATATTATGTAACCATGCTCAGCAATTATAATAAATTTTACAAATATTCGGGCTAGGGTAGCAAAGTCCTCTCATTATTACCACTCGGTATTTTTTGCAACTTTTTCTATAATGCGTATTGAACACATTTCATACGTAAAGTCCTTAAATAGTACGTTAAAAATCACAAACATTCATTAGGGTTTCTTCTACTTGTATCAGACTACGACACATAGATCTCGAATTGGTTAAATTCATTTTCATTTCTGAGAATAATACATTAGAGTTGATGTGTTACAAGCAGAGTGTGTATAATCAAACATTGTTTACATTGACTCTGTATTCCGACATAAAATTTCTAGACATTACACAGAATAATGCAGTGTCTGTTTTACAAGTTAAAATAATGTGCTTTTCGTTTCATATTTTTTGAAGGTATTTTGAGCATCTTATGAAAAGTGTAAGAAATGAACAGATGTGGTGTATGTTGTGATATGAAAATAAAATTACGTACATCGAATTTGGTACAAAAGTTCCGTAGGTGTTCTTCACAATGTATGATTTAACACTCTGCCTATAATATATACAATACTTCCATCACAAACGAACAGTAACACTTGTTAAGCTTACGTTTATAATGTTCATTTATGAAACAAATAAATGTAAAAATCGTTGAACAACAATCATCATGGAATTGATGATTATAATCGTTGAGCCTAAGCTTATTCAGTAGATGTCTGTAATTAATGAGCACGTCTCATTACTCGATTAGAAACCGTCAACAGCACAAGATTGTGATGTCCAATCGAGGAAAATTTTGATTTGAATGACTAGTCTCAAGACTTTCATTTTAAGCGTGTCAGTGGACCGTAAGTTTTACTGCATCACTGGTGAAAATTCCTCTTCAAGATTTGATGAATCGTTTTTTTAGAGCTTCCATGCAATAGGAAACATAGTATAGGTAATGAAATTTGAAACGACCTTAAACATCACAGCTTGTAATTAATTTATGGCTGTGGTTGAAACATGATTGTGACCTAATTATGGTCCTTGTAACCAGTACGAAGTGTTACAAGCGAAGAGTAAAAAATAAGATTAAGTGACTACAGAAAATATTGAAACTTGATCGCACATTTATCATTGTGATATTGTATTCGATTGGTTCAGTTTATTTCTGCGTATTGGTTTATTCCACTTTCATCGACCGCTAAATTACATTTTTGACCACGGACTTAAAATCGGCTCCCGCTCAACTAAGCTGGTGGACACTATTCATATATTAAATCACGACATTCTTTAAAAATATTCCTTATAAATACAACAAACTAGCGATTATATATTGTTCTTATGCTATTCGTCTACGATGAAGGTGTGAACAGGCTACTTCTACCTGGGATCTACTGTATTCTTGGCAACGCTACTCTCGTATCAAAACGCCAGGATCCGATCACAACAGGTGCTTGATCAGACCGGGGGACTGATCATGCTGGAACTCGATTAGACAGAATCATCGACCGTCTACAAAATATCCCCCACATCGCGAGAAATGATAGCTACAATGTTTCTGTTACGCTGCTCGGTCTTATGCAGAAAAACTAATAATTTTTTATAGATTTTCATTTGCAGTTGATAAAATGTTGAGCTATGATTTCAAATTAGTTATTTATCTGATCTATTTGAATATCAATCAGCTTGAAACAACTGAAGAAGCTCTGCTGTGTGTGTGACCGTGCTCCACTTTCACAATTATTTCAATTGTCTATACGTGGAAAATGTTGCTTCATGAGTTCAGTCAACATGTTGCCTCACGAGTACAGTCAACATGTTGCCTCACAAGTACAGTCAACATGTTGCCTCATGAGTGCAGTCAACATGTTGCCTCACGAGTGCAGTCAACATGTTGCCTCATGAGTACAGTCAACATGTTGTCTCGTGGGTACAGTCTTCAAAAGCTATCAATGGAATGAAACACATGAATTAAATAGTGGTTTGACTGAGAAGTGATTGTTTTATTTACCTACCTCCCTTTTTTCTAATATCCGTTTTTATTTCTTATGAATATTCGAAATATACCAACGAAAAAGTGAGGATGCAAGAGGAAGCATGGATGCTGTTAAAATAATCTGGTGTACTGACGGTGCTAGTCATTACGTGTGTGTCAAGTCCATAAAATTATTCTCGATAATAAATATAATCATCATAGTCGTGCATACGAAGTAATGTATTAAACAAAACACGCAACATATAATTAAAATAGGTTATGCAATTGTGATAAATTCAAGTTTTACATCGTAAAAAAATTATAATTAGTTATTTATTAAAATTATAAGAAATTTGGTTGTCAGATGAGCTTGTATTCGCCTAGAATCTGTGTGAAAATCTTTACCCAACCTTAATGGAATTGACTACACATACGCTTGATGATACAGGGAATCTGTTTCAGAACATGAACTTAAGGAAGGAGATTTTGGTGCATCTTTCTCTCTCTTTCATTCAACACACTCGTACAGAAAACAAAAAAAAAGTTCTTCCATCGTATACAGCTATAATGGTAGGAGGTTCTCACTCATGAAATGTCGTACGTTATATTAAACAAAGAAATATTTCAGAAGTGTTAGAAAACTCCTTTGTTGAAAATAATGATTTATGTTCATTGATGTCATTTCCCCAACTATCTCCAAATCATATTTTCCTGCTGAAAAAATTGATCTTTGTCTTAATGAAATGTCCGAATGTTGTAATTACCTCTTTTCCATGTAAGAATCTATGATTTCACATAAAAGTCATGAGAAGGGCATAAATTAGCGTCAATCAGCAGGCGAAATGTTAGAAGAATAGCTAAGATGTTGCAAAACTTTTATAATTCAAGTTGTGTAACTTTTGGGCTGTAGCTTGAGAAGTGTGAGGACGTGCATTGTCGTGCAGCAAAACTGGACCTTCTCTATTCACTAGTCTATTGGTTTCTTTTTCAAAATTTTGTTCATACAATTGATTTCTTAGCAAGACTATGCCACAGTTACCGTTGTACTGCACTGTAATAAATAAAATTGAAAAACTGATACATGAACTAATAAAAGCGCAATTAAACTATGATAATTCAAGTCCAGCATCAGATAAGGGTTCAATCGTGTGACACATCAGGTCGTTACGCGAAAGAACTAGACTGTTTTACTACAACACCGAAAATATAACTGGGGAACTCTTTCTTACGAATTTAAAGTTTGAATTTACCAAATAACTCTAACTCCGTGAAGGTCTTCTCTTCTCAATATGATAGGACCAGAGGAATGATGGTCGCAGTTTGCCGGTAATGAACTCCGATAAGGACCATAAAAATTCGGTCACGCGTCCAAGTTCTGATGATTTCAGCTCTTTCCAGTCAATTATCGGAGATTGATGAATAAAACAGTTAATTTATTCCCGCCGGTGAAACATCGGAAATATCACTTCGTTAAAATTCATTTCTTATAAGGCATGGGAGGTTCGCTGATATTGAATTAGGTATCAGAGCTAAAATCTCTAATAAGAATATTATTAGAACAATCTTTGGCAACCACTCACTTGCTGATTTTAAAAGAGTTCTTGACCAGAAGCGAAATTTGGCACATTCTGTATTACCAAACTGATTTGCTACCTTGTCTAATTTAGTTTCAACTGATTTGTTAAATTCAGGATGAAAATAGTTTACTAAACTGGGTATCGAACTGCCTTGTCGAACTGGACGTGGAGTTGCTTTGTAAATTATTTCCCGGAACAGCCTTGTGAAATTCAGCCCTGGAGACCAAACTGCTTCACCAAACTTTGTGTGAAACAGTTTCTAGCAAATCATGAAACGAATTTTATTTATCAGATCTCATCAGACCAGCGGCTCTGCAAGCCTACCAAGCTAAAGTTGGGTGATAAAGAACTTCTTAACTAGACCAACGGTTTCTTAACAAACTCACAAAATGAGTAGCAGTCTGAAATTTTTTATGCGATCACCCATCGCAAATTTAACAGCATAAACGAACATGAAAATTCTCGAGCCCAGCCGAACTAGGCAACGTAGGTTCAAGCTTCGGAAAAATCTTGTCATGCTCTAGTTGGAAGAGAAAATTCTGTTTCTAGGAACTTTAACACCCATCATATTCAATAAAGGGCTTCTACAACAAAATTTGTGTACTAGACGGAGTTATGACAAGTAGCTCGGATTGTTCCGTCTCACGTTGATGATCATCATTGATTCTGCAAAGGTTTGAAAGTAAAATCATGAGCATGGAAAATTTTCGACCAAAAATTTTATTTTAATACGTAAAAGTAAGTTTGAGTGAAATTTTTTACCTAAAATTTTGATTTATTATTGGAGTGAGACGTTTTCTCAGCTTAGACAATTAGGAATGACGACTTGGGCAATCGGAAGTCACAGATGACCACTTGCACCGCGTAGTGACTCGGGATACTAAAAGTTCCATAGTGTACTAAAAGTTCAATAGTCCACAATTTATTGGAGTTCAGCAAGCTAGTTGTAAATAAACTATCAAACAAAAGTATCATAGTCCACTGCAGTGCCAACATCTTTACAATTGTGATATAGTAATCACGTTATTATTCAATTGTTTCTCTTGTATGTAGAAGTCCCCCTTTTACTCGGAAATTCCTTCTTGTGTAGTACTACCACCGTTACTGCTGTGTTACGTTGTTTTGAGCACTCATGTTCAACTGTAGAAACACTGTTATCTATCTATTCACCCACACTTTAGCACTGATTGTTGGATCGGTTATTTTGTTGTTGTAAGCGTCTTACAGGCATTTACGTGTTCTTGCAACTTGTTATGTGCGTACCTCTTTTACTTGAACACGCACGCGTACATGCTTCTCTTATTCTCGTCAACATCGCTTATGCTTGATCATGAAGTGAATGTAAGTTGACCCTCGCTGAACCAAGAATGGGCCAAATGAACCAAGAATGGGCCAAACGGCTCGTTCCTATTGCCTTATTCTATTCTATTCTATTCTATTCTATTCTATTCTATTCTCAAGATTTCTTCACATGTATTAGTGCTGTAAAACACAAGGACAAGTAAGAGAACATTAAAATTAGATTAATGCAATGAACCTACCAGTGCGTGTGAGTAAAACTATTTTTCAATCCCACACAAGAAAGTCTAAAATGGAAAATAAATTTGCAATGCCTAAGGAAATATTCATAACTGTTTCAATAATAAAATATCAACTCAAATGATTCTTCAAGTGCTGTACATTATAGCAATGATAAATGCACAAGTTTCTTTTTTGTTTATTCATGCTAAGTTGTCGGTAATTTTTATTTCATTCTCCACTAGTTTATTCAGTGTTTTCAAAACAGCAAACATGAGCTTCAACAGATGTTTAAACTTTTGCAAGCTTTAGAGCTTTTCAATCACTGTACTCTGCTGAGAGAAATATAGTTGAATCCATGGAACATATTTTTGTAGAAGTTATTCCAGGAATTCATACTAAGAGATGATTTTTGCTGGAGGTCTTCGTAGTGAGTACTTTGAAATCATGTTATTGAGGTTTGAATATTCATAAGGTGTTTCTTGCTAGGAAAAATTTGGAACCTAGAGCTATTGCATACGCATGCTGCAATTAGTGTTTGAAAGTAGGACTTCCTTTCACGGTACTGCAGCCGAATGCTAAACTTTTTCTTACAGGATGTTATACTGGACTGTAAGAAAATTACGTGAGAATCCATGAATAATTCGTACTTATAAGGCTGTGTGTTCGTTCATATCCTATTCGAATCCCTAATTTGAAAGTCTAGTTTTTGTTTCAGCTGTCCATATTTCTATTTTTAATTTTCCTTGAAGCATTGTTCCTAATATTCTATTTCCTGATTATTATCTATGTTTTCCTCTCCCAAACTTTTTTCACGTACCGTCTTCTTCTTTTGTGATAACTTTACTGCAGTAATCGAAATAAGTTTTACCTTCTTCTCTAGAACTCATTTTAATAGCTGCAGTAATAAATGAAAATGGCAAATAATTCTGCAGAGGATTCTCATTTCGAAGCATGAACTTACTTTTAAAACTTAAGTACCTCTGTGATCGCTTTTTAATTTCAGATTTGCTTCACGTCCGCACGACTGCAACAAGAAGTGTGACTTAGTCGTTGGTGCGGGGTTCCAGCCCTGCAAGCTCGAGACAAACTGTTGATGCCCGCACAATTGTTAATGAAGCATCAAGCGGTAAGGGACGAGAGAACTTGAAGGACTTTCATTTGAAATAAATTCAGCTATCATTAGCTAAATCTCTTGAGAAAATTGATGACTGTATTCGTGCACACGTCTTTGTAACAATTGATACAAGATATTTAGGAAATATGTAAAACTTATATGCATTTATAACCTTGTCTCTTTTTGCAATTTCTCTCCTAGCAGTAACGTTACGCATGTTTCCACGTCACGCACTGGCCTTGTATTATGGATTTGATTCCAGAACGTCAGAGGAAATACTTCAGTGAACGACAGCGTGACTGAAATTGTACGATTTTACGCCAATTTTTGAGGTTTTCCAATTTAGTGAGGGAGCTAAAACTTTCTATGCCTGCAAAAATTTTAGCGAGAAGTTTTTTGGCGCTAACTTTGGCTGCAGCTGAAAGAGTTTCCACTCGATCCATACCGGTCGTAGAGGGTTGATTGACTGGCGTTTGAAGTAAACAACAATTAATTAAACACCCGCGAGTTTTGCAGTAGCGAGCACGGCAAAGGAGACTTCTGACCTCACTTCATCTAATGAACACCTCCACGTGCGACCATCGTCCCACGCTTCCTTTGATCACAGTTGGTCGCTTGCTGCTGGAGGCCGTCAATATGTGAGCTTGCTCTGATGACGCCAATATCAGCTTGGCTGCAGCAACACAGTAACTTCCAACTCTGTCAATACTCAGTGTATACATACTCTGTATGCCTACACTCTGTACACGTACATTACGCATGCGTGCATACGCGTGCACTCTGTAGGCCTACACTCTTGGCGCGCACACTTTATACTAGTGCTTTTCTGCGCATACACTCCACACATCATGTATACTCTCTACGCGCACACTATACATGTAGACTTAACATGCATAAACTCTACTTGTATATGTCTTGCTTGCATAGATTATACTCGCATAGACTCTACATGCATAGACTCCACACGGACAAGCGCTACTATGAAAGCTTCTACACATGCATAGGCTTTGCAGGTATTACTTTCGGGATTGAAGTTAAAGTGGGAAGTTTTGGTGTGAAATCTTAGAATCAATCATAGAAATATAGTTCAGAAGAGAGTAAAATATTACTCGCAGAAGATATGCGAAAAGCCTGCGTGTTAGGGTTATGGAAGTAATTCAATGCTGTTTGTATAGTAGGTTGAAGCAAAAAACTGATGTGGTGGAGGGCTCGTTGCGGACTGCAGCGAAGCTGTAATGAACTTTAATTAAGATTGTACAGTATTAATGCACCCAACGCCACGAAAAGCTTCCGCTAATGCTCATGACGATCCAACGACCAACTGTTATTGCAGTTAAAATCCTCCAAAACCAAAAATTTATTTACTTTTTTGCAGCAAATAATTAGCAGCTGAGAAAAATGGGTAGATTTGATCATCACAAAGGTTGAGAAACTCTCAAAATGAACTGATACTCAGCTCGCATCGGAACGTTTAGCCTGAACCAAAACCTACCAGCCAATTCCTGTGAAGCTTTTTAAATATCAGATGAACTCGTAATGCAGCTTTTATTAATACTCCGAGCAGGAACTAGCTTACCCAATTAGTTCTATGACTTAAACCCTATTACTGTTCAAATACTAAAGCCAAGCAGCCAGCAGCTTCTCATGCAGTGCTGGCGAAGGCATTAAACTAACGTTGTCAGTGACAATTGAAGGGTGGAAAGCACTAGTGGACTACTTGCATTTTTTCCCACAGGAGAAAATGCAAGTTGTCCACTAGTGCTGTCCACCCTTCATATAGTAAACTACTGGATCGTAATCGCCTCTGTCTGCGCTGTGTTAGCGACAGCACGGGAGTAGACTACTTGCATTTTTTCCCGTGGAAAATATATTATATTTACCATGGGAAAAAATGCAAGTAGTCCACTAGTGCTTTCCACCCTTCAATTGTGAGCCTATGCAGGGGCTCAGCAATACCTGTTCACGGTTTAATGACCATTAGGTTATTAATTTCATACCCATTAAATAAGTAGATAAATCCTAAGTTTATACTAGTAAGCTCAGCGAGCCATGTGAAGAATTTGTCAAATAATTTCATGAACTCAGTGAGCGAAGCGCCTAATCTATGAATCAAAAAATAAAATCGCAGACGAGTTGTGGTTGAATCAGCCTTGATGAGATTATGAACAGTGCACCGTTGACTCTGATCACACTTGGTACGAGATTTCCACCCAAACATGCTTCCGTCATCAAAATAATCACAGAGCAACCAAAACTGTACATTTTAAGCGAAGATTCTATTGACAGATCGTTTTTCACCCGCGTTTTGTTGCTATGTTGTTCAATTCCTCTGATGTTGCTCTATTGCAGTGGTGGCCAACCTGCGGCGCATGCGCCACATGCGGCGCATTGAACGATTAATGATGGCGCATTGCCTTTGTGCAGGAGGGGATATATTAATGTTTTTTAATATGTTTTATACTCTCATGTACTCTCATGATTTTGTGTAAAATTGGCGCATCTGATCTTATATTATAGGGCAAGTGGTGCATGATATGCAAAAGGTTGGCCACCTCTGCTCTATTGCCTAGGCCTCTCGCTTCCAGCCGAGGAAATTTTAAGCAAATCCCTTTGACTACTACAAAATATGATGCAAAATTAATCTCGTTCCATGTACTCGACAACAATGTCTAGTATTTGATCAATTTGCATGACGGCTTGAACCCTTTAACTGATAATTTATGCAGCAGAAGCTACTGTTATTAATTTCCATATCGTAACATTTGGTGCAAATGAACACTACTGAAGTTTAATATAATCGATGTTTGATCAGCGCTTCTTCGTGCAATGTCTCGAAGTAAAGAAGATGACTGAAAAGTAAGAGGCAATGTCATCACCAGCCTGCGAGCACATTACTTTCAGAATTACGATCAAAATCGGAGTTTGTTCTCAAGGATCAGCCTGACATTCGATTTTTTTGCTCACTGGGTTCCAACTTTTTCCAATGATGTGGTATTACGCAAAAGGATAGTGTAAGCTTTGCGATTTTTCTGTGGCAGCTAGCTGCTTTATTTCCAGTTGACACATCTTTGAGGGCATTCAAGGTAAGCCCACCAGTAGGTATGAATCAGTTGGGTAACTTCTGAAGCTTTACGTAGCTCAAAAGTTGATATTCTTTCTTCTAAGTATTATACTTCTACCTATGCGCTGACCGTCCTGTGGGATTCAACTGGGTCCTGTTGCATTAGGAGACTGTCACTTTATAATTTATTTTGGATTTGCGTCACTGTCACGACTCAGCGATGAAGACTAACGCACTGAGCTTTGCAATATGTTTCTCGTAACACCCAACGTCCGTGCGTACGTGCATAAGATCTTGAGAACAAAGAGGCAACAGTGCTTCATACGACACAAAATCTCGTCACTGCACTACAATAAACCGACATGGTAATGTGGGGCACACTGTTGCTAAATCTGTAGGATGAATTGAGGTATTTGAATGGAAAGCATCGTAGTTTGAAAACCTGTGAGTAGAGTCTTGTACGATCCATTGTGGAACTTGGAAGAATACCATCCTGAAAACTCCACTATAGTTTCAATCGATGTAGTGTAAGAGCATTGACCATTGATCCATGGGAACAGTTAAATTTTGGTAATGATTTTTTTAGTCATTTGCGACTCATGAATACTTATGAGGTTTGTGCCAGTCAATTTCATTAATAGCATTTCGATGACTTCATTAACTGAACTCTTGACAACGCAAAATTTACCCGCATTTCAAATTGGGCTTCGAGTTTTGTCGTTTGGCGCGGCGTCCACGTCAACATTCGGCGGCTGGAAACTACTGGTCTTTATTGCCTGTCAATCCTGAAAAATTGCGTTACGATATTCTGCTGAGATTACACCCTCTGTAGCACTTCATATGGAAGTGGTTTGTACCGCATTGATGTGTTTTATTCTAGTTAAGCTGAATTTTTCATGTGTTTCATGACTGATGGTGTTTTTCAAATTCACGTCTTCATGTGTTCTCTATGTGCTCTTCGAGTTGAAAATACGATAGTGAAATACCCACTTTTCTGTAGACAAGAGCCCGCCAAGGATGACTTTAGTCTCATGCATTAATTTTGATTAACATTTAGCAATCTGGTAGCAACGTTGGTTGAAGTATAGCATTGTGGTGAGTTAGATCCGGATTGAAGTATCATATAACACCAG
This sequence comes from Trinorchestia longiramus, assembly GCA_006783055.1. NCBI lineage: Eukaryota > Metazoa > Arthropoda > Malacostraca > Amphipoda > Talitridae > Trinorchestia > Trinorchestia longiramus. The sequence continues at coordinate 114,232 of VCRD01000458.1, forward strand.
GGTAGATTATTATGAATAATGAATATCTAGAGAAGTTAGTATTTCTTATGTCGTTACCAGAATATCGATATCTAATTGAAATATAAAGCGTCAGAATAGTTAGAAATATGTGATATATATGAGGAATTAATTTCTCCCTAGCAATTATGCTGACGAAGAAAAAACTCAGATTGCATGGAAGAGAATGTAGTGGGCATTCCTACATTGCTCAGTATATTAGAAGGAAGGTATGCCCCATAAAATTAGCTAAGTATACCAAGGATTAAATTGAGCAATTGAATAAAAAAATCTGTCTCCTGGTGATAAAATACTAGAGTGCTAATTGGTGATTTTGAATGTGATAAAATACTTGTGATGAAATTTTGACAGAAGCTCATTAGTGTTCCGAATTTAATCCCGACAACTCTGAATGGTTTTAATCAGTATGACATTGCGCTGCTAAATATTGTGACACAAAGTGGCGAATTGTGGAAGCTAAAACTGAAAAATCACATCTCCAACAGGTATTTCCGCATTATTAACTACCTTTCTTATACCTGTGGTAATATGCCCAATATACGGTCATACACGGCTAGTTTACTTGTATCACTGCAACAATTTTTACTAATTTTATGAATTAATTTTACATGGGTACCCTCGTGTGTATTTGGATGTAAATCCAAGGGGTAGGTGCTAGGAATTTTGAACTTTCAACAAAAGGAATAATGATAGTCTTGGATCTGCTACCATCACTTATTTTTAATAATTTTCTATTTCCCATAAATATCCATGTATAGTTACCCAAAGACGAGTCAAGAACGCTTGTTTAGGGAAATTGTTTAGGGTTTATTCTTGCAGTTCTATCTTTTTCTCTGTTTAGGGAGAGAAATGTTTGCAGCTCGAGTATCTTATGTCGAGTGTGATGTGTCCCACACTTGCAACGCATGGAAAAATGGAATAATGGAAAAGGATGCAAATCATGGTACTGTACAAATCAAAGGATGAGTCTTCTAATCAGCTTTGACAATTTTTTGGCGTACGGATTGAATTTGTCGAGTCAGGATTGATTGATAGCACGCTCACTAATAGCCAAAAGGTCAGCACCGAATCTACTTAAGTTGACGGCCTATAGTAGTACAGGAACGGCATTGAGTCTCTCACAAAACTGGCCTGCGTCAGTAGTTCTCTCGCTCTGTGCTCTACTAAGCTCCAAATTGCTACATGGGCCCACATCATAGACTACTTCTGATTCTGAGCTCTGTTAACCTTTTCCTAATCGTTTCTTATGCTCACTGCATCAGATTACGCTAGTTATGCTCACTGTTTTGTAACACTGGGAGCAAATGAGCCGAGACCGCAATGGCGGGGACGTGATTTTGTATTTTCCCTTATTTTGATTCAGCCAAGTAGAGTTTTCGAACGCGACCGATACACAACAGCAAGCACCGCATCAACAAACGTTATTCACATCCTTCCGGTGTCTTTCTTATCCTGTCCGGTACTCTTTCCTTTCTTTTTCAAACATTTAGTCTGACCTGCTGCAAAAAGTTGCAAAATCAACCGAAGAAAGATACGCAATTCGAGGACATTAAGTCAGGTTATTACTATGATAAAATAAGTTTAGCTGTTAGGACGAAACACATCATTTAAATTGTCAACTTCATTCTTCAATAATTTCTCCAGCTTTCCAAAATGTACTTAAAATTTGCAGTGCTTTTTAAACTGCTGCTGCTGTAATAAAATCATTTGAAAATATTCACGAACGTCTGTGCACAATTTTCAATTTGAGTGCTTTCGTATTTGGTCAAAACTTGGAGCTAAGTTTTCATGCAAAATCTTGAGCAGCATTTGCGTTCATTTTCGATTTCTTTTGATATGCTAAAGGGCTGATGCATTATCCAAGGAAATTGGAAAAAAATAATAATGGACTTTTGACTGTGAACTGCAGCTTCCAGTAATTTTTTAACAGGAATGATTAATTCTTATAGGAAAATTAAATTAACAGTAAAATCTTAGAAACTTGCTCGTTTGAAAACGCATTCTTTTTCAACTCGATAACTTTCACTTATGAAGTTCATAAAAACTTGATTTTATTTGTCTCCATTCATTTTGAAATGACATAACATTTGTAAATTGTGTATACATTCCTACTGACGGAAATCTTCCCGGATACTCATTACTGATAAGAAAATGAGAATTGCGTGGGGGCACATTATTGGATCTCTGCTTCGAGTCGAGCGGAAATTATATATTCGAATTTAGTGTAATTTTATGGAGAACTGAAACAAATATCTATGAAGGCATTTTTTTTGCTAGAGGGTCTCTGAGAAGAACGTTGTTTATTTGCATTTACTTTACACAGACTCGGCAATACCAAGCGTAACCTTACCAACTTTTATTACTTCAAGTTTTAATCGAGAATTCAGTAAGACATGCATGAAAATCTAACTGTGAAGAACACCCTGAAGTTCTAACGCTGTTTTTTCAGCATTTCAGTTCTAGCCTTCCCTCACTTGAATGAGCACGAAATTTCAGCAGTTAGTATCTAGTTACTTGCAGGTTGTAATTTTATTTGGTAAGGGGGTAGGTGATGGGTATGTTGGTTAACAGTGAAGGGCGAGTGGATGAATTTCATCATCTCACTGAATTCCAAAAGTGCACTAAAATATTTTGGAAACATTACCGATAATTGCCTTTGTCTGTTTCGAATTTGAGTTTGAGGGTTGGATTAGTTTATCAATTCAAATCTATTATGTGAGTAGGCGTCATACAAACGACCTCGTTACGTGCTTGTGAGTGTAAAGTCTCTAATTCGGAACTAATATTTTAGTATCAACACGATGCTCTTCGCGATTTGAAAGGTCTTTGTATAAGTTAGAGGTATGAAATAGTATGCATGCAGAAAATAAGTTGCACCATTTGAGTCTATTATCCGGTTTACTTCATTCCTCGAATTTTATCTTTCTTTCACAAACATCCATAACGCCGGATTTGTGCTGCTGAAAACATTTTGAAGTTGTACTTAATGATATTACACATCATAACCATGGGACTTGTATTTAATGTTGCACCTAAAAATGCAACTAAAAAGCTTTTTGTTACAGACATTCATCATTTTAATATACGACAGTCATTTTAACTCAGCATGTTTTCATACTCAGACGTGAGTCTCCGAGTTCAACTCTTGTTGAGGAAGCTAGCTGGCAGCCTTTCAAAGGTCGTCTAATATTTCATTTAACGTGCAATACCACCAAATATTCCACGGAATATTCTGAGTCGTGAAGGCTGTGTTTCACAACACAGAAGCTGTGCTGAGAGCAAGAAGGGCGTCAGGGACACCTCACACAATTTCTTCGCGACTCTGCCTTCATATTGTACGTGAGGGCCTCGATGCTCTTCAATGTGCTCTTTGAAAATATCACATAACGTGTCTACAATATCAATGTCGATAATTTGTAGGCTAGATATTTTCTATAATATCCAATTTATTTTCGGACATTATGAAACACATTTAAAGAACCACCTAGTGCTACGGTTATCAATTTTTGGTGAACAATTTTGTAGTGTCCTGCCTTAGCGCTAAGAAGATTATGCACTAGCTCACTTTGATATTTTGGGCTAACATTAAGCAGCTCTGCAATACAGTCAGGCTTCACTCTCTCAGATCTTCTCTTCTTTGGAATTGGAAATACTGTATTTTCAGCAAAACTTTCGTTTGGCTTGAGTAAATGAAAGATGATATTTCAGTGAAAAACTGCTTGCTATTTTAGAGCATAACAACTTGCCATTTGTGATCATAGATGAATAGTGTTTTTTGGAAAATAGTATCTATTTCAATCATTAAAGTCTACTTCGAAGGCTGTGGAACATAACAGTTTTTTAATATGAAAAAACCGACCGCTATTTCAGAACGTTCAATCTCACTGTTTTATAGCTCTTAATCCCTCTATTTCAAAACACTTTCGCCTGCTAGTTCAAATCCCTCTATTCTACAACACTCTCGCCTGCTAGTTCAAATCTCTCTATTCCACAACACTCTCGCCTGCTAGTTCAAATCTCTCTATTCCACAACACTCTCGCCTGCTAGTTCAAATCTCTCTATTCCACAACACTCTTGCCTGCTAGTTCAAATCTCTCTATTCCACAACACTCTCGCCTGCTAGTTCAAATCTCTCTATTTCAAAACACTTTCGTCTGGTGTTCAAATCTCTCTATTTCAAAACACATTCGCCTGCTAGTTTAAATCCCTCTATTACACAACCATCTCGTCCGCTAGTTCATAGCATATCAACTTGCTATTTTAGAATACCGTATTCTCTAGCGCCAGCATAAGACATCATTCATTATGTGCCATTTCATATCCGTTATCTTCAGCCTGCAGGGAAATATTCCAAAGATTGTGAGAAACCTACGCAACATTTTACTATTATTCATCTGCATGAGTAACAGTAAAACTCGTAAATACTTCTGAAACTCGTAAAACATAGCTTTCACAGACTGCAGATCGTTCAGGTGGTTATCATGATGCCGGAGAACTACAGAAACAAAACTCAATAAATGCGTTAAAACCCGAGAGCCATTGTCTATTTGCATGCGAACAATGTAGTATTTTGTTTCTCATGACGTATCCCGCTAAGAAAAGTTTTACTTTGTTACAGTGTTTTGTAGTATCAAATTATCAGAAGAAACTGTCCAGGAAGAAGCCGGCGGGTATTCTTCTCAAGGCTTTCTGCTACGTCAGAACTTGAAGTCTGAGGACTACCATTCTCTATCTTTCGTTGATCTTTCGTTTGCATCTCAAGTACCAGGTCAAAAGTTCTGTAGCAAAGCATTTTCGTGAGTGTAGCTGTTTAATTTTTACGTTATTATGAAATGATTAGGTTAGGCAATGGCACATTAAGTTGGATAAATAGAGGTTGAGTTAAGTAAAATGAAGTTTATAGGAAATAGGTCAATAAGTTTTAGGTGTGGTAAAGATAAGGCGTAGTTTAATTAATGTAAAGTTGATGAAGTTAAATGGAGTGATAAGTATCTGAGTGCTAGCGTGGTCGAGTGGTCTACGGCCCGTGTTCTGTATCGGGTCTCTGCTTCATGTAGAAAGACCGCAGGTTCGAACCCGGCCATGGACACGAATTATTTCTCGTACGCCGCGCCGTGCACTCAACCCGTAAAGCACTCAACTCCCCGCCCATGAAGACGCCCATCAACCTCCCGGGATCGTCGCATGGAGCTCACCATCACCCTTACTCTTAGAATGTTAACCTTAAGAATTTGAAAAACCAATGTACTAATGTCTATGTACTGTGTACTCGATTCGAAATAAAGATTGTTTGTTTCTTTGTTTGAGAGCACAAAAAATTCTTTCCGATGCAACGAAAGCAAGACTTTTGTTAATGTCTTCAAGCAGTAAAGTTATTTATTATTATTTTGAGATAAACCCACCAAGCTTAAATTATGGCGTGGTGTCGACGGATATTAATTGCAGCTATCTAGCAATTTTCACCAGCAGTTATATATTAGAATGATTTATTTATTAGAGAAGTATCTACTGTATCTTCAACAATGACGCTGGTGCTGTAGAATAAATACATTTGCAGAAACAGAGTTTTAGGCTTTGACTAGGTTCAGAAAAAATGCACAGCATTTTTGCCCAAGCAGCTCTTGGGCAATTCATGCCTTCGTATTCTCGGCAACTGCGGAAACAGCTGCTTCGGTTGCAAAAAACAGTTCAGCGTTTGATTGCCTCTATTTCTGGAAGTTATGGAAACTGATGCCACTATTTCCCCATATCTTTGCTGGTGTTCCGTCGTCTTCTCCCAAATCTGAGAAACTGCTCCGACCGCTTGCACAAGCTAGTCTTGAGCCAGCTACAATTAAGGCGTCCAAAATTTACACAAAGTTTCCAGTTCATTTCTCTTAGAATATGGCAGGGGAATATTACACTGGCCGACATAAACTCAGCTCATGACTTAGAGCGCCTAGAAATTATTGACGTCGAGAAATACACAGCGAAGAATGAAACGGAGAAAACGTGCATACATGCGAGGGGTGCATTCAAGAGTATATAGTGACAGTGCAAAACTATTTCTACTTTGAATGCATTTCATGAGTCTATTTTTTAAACATGCTTTTGAAGCAACTAAGTTGAAGAACAGCATTGATTGAAAGCATAACCCTACTATTTATAAAACACGAAATGGCGACAATAATTATGACGGCGACTTTGTTTGGTTCAGTTTTTCTTCGCAGTAGAAATTCTCTCCCTGAACTGAATTGACAGAGACTGGAATTTTTGAACATGATGAAAAATTCAGATTTCAATATAGTTATAAATAACCCCCATCTCCGAATTCGTTATATTTTATGATGGGGTTTCATGTCTGAGAGTGTATTAAATTTACGGATTTAATAGTATCACATCTTCTGTCACAGTTTTCTGCCATTTATTTTGCCAATGACTCATTTTTGTTTAATTTTTTTCGACTTTAGACTTTTCTAGTTGTTCAAAAGTCTTCCCACCGTCAAAATTGGATAGTACGATTAAAATAAGTAGGTATACTTCAAATGCTCTTAAACAGTTTTCATTCATCAGCCACTGAAAGAATACATCGATTGGTCACAAATATCTATTCTTCAGTAAGTTAACATCCAAGCGTTTAAAGAACTCAGAAGCTATAGGTCCGTGCAACTTTTTCCACTTTATTTTACTCGTTCTGAGCTTGAAGAGTCTTTGCCAGCTATTGTACATGGGCAACCCACAGAATGAGTTCGCTCATCATTAAATTTTGCGCATAACTTCGTCAGGAACACGGTGCTCAGAGTTTGGATATTCCATATTAAATGTGCAACTCTACGCTTCAAATTTTGCAAAAAAATTTCTTTCAAAATCTTTAGGAAACCATCCTAACCTAGGAGACTGAATTTAGTAATGAAATTCCATGGTGACGTGGTAGTCTGATTTTAGGAAATATTGAATTTTGGGAGCGCCTTCACAGACTGCAAGGCTTTTTAAGCCCGCTGGAGAGTACGAAAAAGGAAGGTATTTCAAGTGTGCTCTGCGATGAGACTTAGACATTATTTGTGATTAGGTAGATCTGTTAGACTACCTCTACACTCAAATGATACAACCTTGTAAGTTTGGTGAACTAAATCAGTTTTGTTGGCAGTAGTTCATGCACCATGTGGTGCACAACATCTTTGCCTATTTAGGCATGCTAGCGCACACCATCTTTGGCTATTTATTCATGGGAGCACACAATATCTTTGCCTATTTAGTCCTGCTAGCTCTGAGCGTCAACAGCTTCGTCTCCACGGGGAGGATTTCTTTCAAATTCTACCAGTCGCTGAAATTTTAATCACCATCAAATAGAAGAGCTGTAGAGTAATTTCTTACATTTGGAGGCTTTAAAGTGAGGATAAGACGAAATTTATAAGCAAAATTGTCACCTTGCAATCTACAAATACTGAATGTACTCAAGTAATTGTATCTAGAAATTCAAGCTACAAGTTTAAACTGATGCAGAAGTGTTTAGAGATAATTTATTTGAAAACTTTGCTGCAGCAAGAAATAATTTTACAATAATTTGCCGTATAGAAAACATTTTGCAGGAGGGTAGTTTGCACAAAGAATATTTCTCTGCAGAATAAATTCAACATTGGTACGCACTTTAAACTTTTACAGCTCAGCTTTCGGTACCAAATTTTTAAGCATTATATTATTCGCAAAAGGCAAGAATACCTCATGACTATTATTTGTTCATTTGGGTTTTTTGAATCTTTATAGACTGATGTATTCAAATATTTCTTATCTCTTATGTTCTCAATCTAGAGAAGCTGTTACTACATGAGCATGGTAAAGCTAAAACCCTTTTCTAATTTGCTGAAAGACAATAATGTTCCTACCAAAATACGTCTGGTGAAGACAGAATTTGTTTTTAAATAATTTCTTGTCCCCCGTATCTATATTAAAGACACCAGTGAATTTACTATGCATTTTAAAACCCTTTCGCCGTAAACTAGAACACTGTTCTTACTTTTACGAGGAAACGAGAGCTAATGCTTTGGTTCTTACCCTTCGTGTGCATATATTTTTTGCTTGTAGTAAATAGCGCCGTTGTTGTTCCTCTTGGCCTCGTTATCAATGCATTAGCAATTATAGATGCAAGGCTTTAGAGTCATTTTTAAAAGCCTTCAGCAGAACTGGGTTGGTGAGTGCTGAAGGTTCTTATTAATAGCTCAAAGGCTGTTCGCTGAGCTTGTAAAATACGATTACAGAAATCAGCCTGTTAAATTAATTTAAAATCCTGCAAGCGTTAACGTAACACTAATGATAATTGTGTGCCTGCAAAACCATAAAACACCTGTTTAAGTACACCATCATGGACATCTAGATCATTGTATAGGTGCACCTACACTGACAAGCTTCTTAGGGATACCTACATCATTTTACATGAGCAGATATACCAGCACAGACATTCGTCCGAGTGCCTGTCTGAATATCGGAATATGGGCCCAATTAAATGTCTTCGTTTGTATTGTCTGTGCACGTACATATAGCAAGCCAAAGAAAACACCTAGTAGTCTTCTGCAAGTGCATCTGTACAGATACACTTTTTAAGCGTCTGTCTGCACACACAGGTATACGAGTACCTTAAGTGGCCGGCTGCACACGTACACTTTAAGTGACCGTATGTACCAGTACGCTTTATGTGACCGTTTGCACAGGTACACATCAAGTGTCTGTATGCCCGCGTACACATTAAATGTCTGTATTACTATTGTGCAAAAATCAAAACATCAATAACTCAGACATCGCAAGAATCGTGGCATGAAGCAAAGGACCCTCCCTTCCCCAAAACCTCAGCAGTTTCCTGTGGTCTGAAGAACACCACTCAGACTCAGACCTTACGATACAGTGCAGTCATCAGCGGGGGCCTCTTTTATTTTCTGCTTGGCCTTGTGTGAGGCCCGACGGATGAGGGAGCGACTGCGAGGCTTGTTGCGAGAGAAGAGATGAGGAGAGCAGCTCCCTGAAGCCGCTGCTGCTTGCGCTGAATTGCTGCTACTGCCTCCACTCGTCTGCAGAAAAAGATCGTTCAGATTTAGCCACTGAGCAGCTCAAAATATTTTGCTTACAAATTCTTAGGTGTAAGCTACGGATATGGATCGTAAAACTTATGAAAATAGATACTATGTTGTGCTTGTAAAACTTCTGAAAATTGATACTATGTTGTGCTTAGAAGAAATGACGCATGGGTAATGTGAGCTAGTACAGAGACAGGGGTAAACAGGGTGACACGTATCGAGGACTTCCAGTGCCATGAGTAGATTGACACATATATTTTAGTCATACATACTTTAATGTGAATGAAACGTGCAAATAGGTATTTTCTAAATTATGTATAATTCAGTTACAGGTACATTTAAACAACAGTACTTGTACAGTTATCCTTGAGTTTATATTGTAGTGCTGAGTTAATCAGAATTTAACCCGCTGTATTGTTACACATAAATTTAAATGGCAGTGGAAAAACTTTACAGAAAATTTTGACGGCTTTTGTACAGAGTTAGATGCAAATTTAAAATTCAAGTGATCGTTGGACAGATCAGTAATATAAAAATTACAACACTGACTTGCACGTACCTATATGCAGCTGCAAAACAGTGTTGCGTGAATTGAATTACCGGCGGTACATATTTCAATGTTTATTCGAATAACAGATGTGTAGAATGAAATGTGAATGCTTTCAATTGTAGTCTAGATGAAAATTTGGCTATTAACTTTTGCCTTTCAATGACATGAGGTCTAAAATAAAACAAAGCCCTTTCATAAGAAAACTACGATCTAAAACAAGCCTCTAGAGCTCGGAGCAGAATGTAAGCCCTGCCTCACAACAGGCAGAAATTGCTCAATGAATTCCAGAAACAAGAAAGTTCAATTTGGATTGTCTTTTTGTGAAGATGTCACTTGGTTATTGCATTACGCTTATTGAAGGATACGAGTTTGCGAACGGATGATTGATGTACAAAAACGACTCTTCATAAAACTTTTTTCTGTCAGAAGGTTTGTTGGTGACGTTAGAAGTAGTTTGGTATACTCACGACGCGTAGAAACGGAGAACAAATTGACCACACTGAAAAGTGACACGTTATCAAGGAAGAATACAACAACTGAAATCATTAGTTATTAGAGGGCAAAATTTTTGCTGGGCTCGACGTCTGATGCAGCTGAACACTTATTTGATGAGAATAAAAAGAAGCTGGCGGCTTTCATGAGTTGTTATTTGGGCACGTCAAGAGACAATGGATGAACAGTTAGTAGGAAATATTCCGGAAATTATTTAATTATAGAATTGTCGTCCGCGAACCTAGTGCAAAGGAAGCTTTGAAGCCCAAAGTTATTATTACTATTTTTGCTTGACGAGTATAGCGATGGAAGTTTTACAAGGTGAGTATTGTGAAGGAAGAACTAAAAGTTGAATTGAAGTGAAGTACAGCACTAGATTTTTACGGTCAGACTGTAGGCTTTCAATAGCTTGGAGTCTGGTGTTAAAGGACGAATTTTGTGTCCTTCAGTCAGATATTTTTGCAGGTAAGGAGTTACAAGTATACATCGAGAGCGCTGTTAAAGCTGACCGTTCTCTACGCTAGTTCTCTAATTAAGTCAAATGTTTTCCTGTCTCACGACAACAAGTTTGGCGAGCAGATGCATCGCAGGTTTCAGTTTCACTACTATTCATTTCGCGGTAAAAAATAATGAGTCTCTGTGCTCGTTTAGCTCGTCCACTGACACAGAAGCTTGGGGCCACTGCTCATACTTCTTGAATTATTTCACCGAAAGATGCCCAGCAGTGCCTCCAGTCATCGACGACTTTGCTTCATATATTCATGCTCATGACTTACTTACATTACTTGAATTCAATATTTTAATAAGTCATCATGATTCTTGCATTATAACGACGGAACTCCATGAAAGACATCGTGAAAAAAGCCCTGCGGGTCGTTCCTGGAATTCTCTGGATTCCGAGGAGCGTGTGCGAGAAAGCCAGTTCTTTGTATTGGAGGATGGGATCTAATCTAGACCGAGACTGGTGATCTCTGAAGTAAGAATCGGTTTAGTCAGTTTTTTCATGGAATAAAAGCCAGCGTACAGCATCGTTATAATAGCTGTAATACTTTGTATTCTTTGTATTACTATCATAGCTGTAATGCAGTTTTGTTGAACGATACCATCACAACTGTAATACTTTCCTTAGTTAGCATCGCTACTGGTGATGAAATACAGAGTTCTCTGAAGCATCGCCTCATTACTTTAATGTGACACTCCCGATAACATTGCCTCAATACTCTAATGAGAAGATCTCTATAGCATCGCCTCATTACTTTAATGTGACACTCCCGATAACATTGCCTCAATACTCTAATGAGAAGATCTCTATAGCATCGCCTCATTACTTTAATGTGACACTCTCGATAACATTGCCTCAGTACTCTAATGAGAAGATCTCTATAGCATCGCCTCATTACTTTAATGTGACACTCTCTATAACATTACCTCAATACTCCAATGAGAAGATCTCTATAGCATCGCCTCATTACTTTAATGTGACACTCTCTATAACATTACCTCAATACTCCAATGAGAAGATCTCTATAGCATCGCCTCATTACTCTTATATTGAGTTCTCTCGAACATCGTTTCGATACTCTAATGCTGAACTCCCATAACATCGCCTCATTACTCTAATATTGAGTTCTCTCAAGCATCGTTTCGATCCTCTATTGCTGAACTCTTAATAATATCACCTCAATAGCGGTAACGGGGAGCCACTCATCACCTAAATAACTGCAATAAGGAGCCTTTTTTAATATCAGCTCAACTGCTGCGGCATGTAGTTTTCTTTAGCAAGTACCGCTAGTGTAGCGCCAATTTACAGCTCTCTTCCGTCGTTGAAATGTGACACCTGGCATGTTATGTAAGCTCTACAGTTAGCTTATATGAGACACAGTAAATGATAAATATGAATTTAAGGTCATCAAATACTTTTGTGAAGTCAGTCTTTTGTAACAAAGTGGAGAAAGTCCATACCGAAGGCCTGGCTGAGTGTTGCACGATCCCGAGAACGAGAACAGTTTTCGAACAAAAATAATGTAAGAAAAACTGTCCAGGGGCATAAAAAGTATTTATTGTGAAAATGATACGAACTAAACCATATTTTGACATTATTTTAACCATCCAAGTAGAAGAAGTTTATACCTATCGTCAGCTGAGACGAAAAAAGGCCTGCTAGCAGAAAATGTGAATTCTTAGATGGTATTCAAGCTTATTGAACTAAACCTAGAAAAACCAGGTAATGTCGTTTATTGGAATGAGGTCGCTTTGAATTGTAGTAAATGGAAATTTAATGGGGAGAATCTGAGGACTCAAACGATTTAGAGCCTCAAGTTTTGAAAATTTCAAGTGGATTTAACGATTGCGTCAATGAACTCACAAAACTGCGAACGAAGATTGAACGGAACTGTAATTTCAGAAACATTTTCTTTTTTCATTTTTCAACTTTTTATGTCAAAATTAATTAAAATTGATCATGACCGGAACTGCTGTGCTCCTTCGTGCCGAGGTTCAGCGACAGCAACTAACAACGCTACTCTCCAAAACTTGAAAGTAATTACACATTCATGAGGCCTTTGAGCAAGCAACTCCCACTCCCATGAAACTCAACTATTTAATATTGCCGGCCTAGTGCAGTACTCCCTAGGCCCTAACCTACCTCATATCATTTTACCAAGTCGAACAACGCCAAATTAGAGCGTCCAACACTTTCAAGTTTAATTTCATGTCTTTAGAAAACGAGGCTCCAAAGAGCCGTATTCGCGCGAGCTCTAAAAATCTTACGCAGTTATTGGACCCTAGTTACAAGTTAATATTCACACTTCACGCCATAATTTTTTTTTGGGCAAGGTCATTGAAAAGATAAGTACGAATAAAATTATTCTTGTTTGCCTTGGAAAAATATTTAGGAATCCATATAAACGCAGAAGCGTCACCACTTTAAGCATGTGCAATAAGAAGAGTTTGCATTTTGTCAATGTTTTCCTCATCCAAAAAAATGGATGCAACCTCAGGTGAAAAAAAGCTAAAATCATTGAAATGTTACAAATGAAAACGTTCCAATAAAGAAATTGTTCATTCTATAGAAGCTATTTAAACCATTTTTCTAGCATTTCCCTCTGCAAAGCAAATAATGTACACCAAAGCAAGAACATTTGCCTAGCGGTGCACTTTGCATGCCCCATTATAATAGTGTATGAGTTCTATAACCACATCGTCAACCATTTTATGCAAGTATTTTCGTGTAGCTCCACTTTTTGAAATCTCAAACATGAGCCTGACATGAAGACCCTAACCGTCGTGTCTCCATGTAAACACAGAAGGTTTCCGACAAAATAATTATCACCCTGTGAATATGACATTTTTTCCCTTTCTGCGTGTGAGGCCCCGTGGATCTGGTGCTATGCGTATACTGTAGGTAGACTATTTGACATCTCAACTCAGTTACTCCATAATATGGTGAATTGACTCTCAGTTGATAAACTCATTACTGTAAAATAATGTTGTCACTAAACGTGCCTTAACACTCGTTTTTGTACTTTAATGTGGCCTGACCAACTAACTTCATCAGTGTCTTGCTTCTGTTTGTAAACTGCCTATGATATCTTTGTTTTTTGCAGTTTTCTAACTTTTTTCTGACTGATTTCTTGATCATTGCATTCATGTTGTGTTAGTTCAGGTTTAACTTGGTTATCACATTCAGGTCAGAGACGCAAAAGGCACAATATTCATGGAATTTGGGACCCATCTCAGTTCAAGAAGAAATGCTTTTTTGTATTTCTTGTAAGTGGAGCTGAAACACAGTCTTTGTTCGGAACTGAAGGACTATTTTTGCATAACACATGTATGCAAGTTGATAGATAAACTGGAATAACAAAGTTCTCGATTCAAAGTTGCTAAGTCTATGCAATCTCATACATAGCGCTGTCTAAAAACTACTCAAATTTTGAACAAGAATTGCGTTTGATCTCTTGGTGTCTTCTCGAGGCTAAGCTAAAGAAAAAATAAAAAAGGTCCACAGGTCGTATCCTCACGGTCATGAATTAGGGTAAAAAATGTAAAACTATGTTACAAAATTTGAACCCACATGTAGACTTGACTAACATTATACACACGAAATGGCATATAACCTAAATTTATACATATAAACCCAGACAAATAGGAAATTACGACAGAAATTGGTTTATGGATGCTCTCTATATAACATTATCTGAAAGGCATGGATCTGCATTTAACAAAAGTATGCTAAATAATTACGAAATACTATTTTATTTCTATACTTGGCAGATAATCTCTTAATCCCGAAATCATCTTAATTTTTATTCCAGAAAAATACAACTTCATTTGCATGTATGAAGTTTTATTGTTGCAGGCTTCAGGTTTAAATACTAAAACGTAAATAATAACCGACGTATTTGCATGAAAGTTAATAGTTTTATTCTTTGACTGTTGAGTTGGAGTAACTCTTACTAAATTTGGAACCTAAATCTTCAAATTAATTACTCACATCTAACCACAGACGATTACATTTTGTCATTAGAATTTGTCTCAGGCCTTAGTTTTGGTTGTAAAAAACATTGTCAAAGCTACATGGAGATCAAAATCTAATGGTTGCCAATTTTAAATCCGGTTCTTCCTTTCATTGAACGAGTGGTTGTGTAACGATTTCTTATTGCTTGAGACTCGGAAAATTCTCCTCTCGTTGTTACAGGTCATGTGTCTGCCGAGTGTGGGCAAAGTAGAGCAACCCACTTTTATGGTCCGTTTGCCCGAATAGGGTCAATAATTCGCTGTATTTGCCAAAGAGAAAGAGTTAATGGGAAATTACCAGAGACGTTTCTAGGAGTAAGAACTAGAAGGGGGAGAATGGTACAGAGTTAGAATAAGAATAGAATAGAATGAGGCTATAGGAACGAACCTTATGGCCCATTCTTGGGTCCGATAATTATTCGGTTGTTTACCCAAGTCCCATGCCGTATTTCTAGCCGCGTCAACCATGTCGGCAGCGGGATTCGAACCCGGGTCTTCCCGCTCGCAAGCAGACTCGCTCACCAGTCGACCAAGCTGGTGATTATATACGGATAATTTATATCCGTGTTATATACGGATAATTTTTACGGGCATGTTCAAGAATAGTTGCACGTAAACTATGTCACCAAACGTTGATTGAAGTTTACCTCTGACCTTTAACATGGCTAATTTTGGATTAAAAATTACTTCGTCTGAAAATATTAAGGTCAAAAATCTCCTAAAGCTACGAAAATATGTATGTAGCAGGAACGAGCGTAGGTTTTAGATGTTGAGGAAGTACGACTGCAAAACGCATTTAAATAAATTTTCCATACATATTTTATTCAATAGGAATAACAAATTAAAAAAATGTTTGAGCTATGCTGCTTCGAATACTGGTTTAGGGAAAAAAACAATTTAGTCACACTAAAAAATAGTCAACGTGTTCACGCACTCTCAATGAGCAGTTCTGTTCCAGCTCTACATTCGTCGGATGCAATGTGTTCTCATTGCTCTGTCTGACAGAGGCGCTGATCTACTTCCAGTGCGAAGTTGTGAGTTTATTCCATTTTTAAGCTGAAAAAAACCTAAACAACTGTGCTGCTCCACCACTGTGCTGCTCCACCACTGTGCTGTTCCACCACTTTGCTGCTCCACCACTGTGCTGCTCCACCACTGTACTGTTCCACCACTGTGCTGCTCCACCACTGTACTGTTCCACCACTGTGCTGCTCCACCACTGTGCTGCTCCACCACTGTGCTGCTCCACCACTGTGCTGTTCCACCACTGTACTGCTCCACCACTGTGCTGCTCCACCACTGTACTGCTCCACCACTGTGCTGCTCCACCACTGTGCTGCTCCACAAATGGGCTGTCTTAGACCTGATTGCATGTGGCAGAGTTATCGCTTGATCTCCTAATTGTGGTCACTTGTGAACTTCTATACCTAGTACTTAATTTCCAAAACCTGAGATTCCTCTTGACTTATACTTTTCTTACATACAATTCATTTAATTTAATTTCGTAACACCCCGCGTAGTTTTAGGGACACTAATTTTCAACTGTTTCTTCTATGCATAGTGCAACAAACTTCAACCATGCAATAATTATCTTCTTCAGCCTCCAACTTTTGAATTCATTTTCAATAACATGAACACAGCCACCTTATTCATAGCTGACAATCTGATAAAGCAGCTCAATTCAAAAAGGTATCCACTTCTGGCTGAAAAGTATTTCACCAGGAACACCAGGCTTACGAATCTGTCGTATTTTATGCTTGTTGTTGATGCTATCTTCTACTCAAAGGTTAATATAACTTCTATTTTTTAGATATGGCCATGTCTTTTCTCTCGCACTTCCATTCACCCACTTCTCTGACTGACCCGCTACATACATATGTATACGCCACTGGCCTTGTTCAACATTTAAACCATCTCTTCACCCCTCATGCTAAAATATCATTTGGCATTAGAGGGACTTGAACACGTTTCAACTACTGGTATTTGAAACCACTGTCATGATAGTAGAAGCTAGTTCAAGAATCACTGATTTTATATGGTACTGTATTGTGAGGGACGGTGAGAAACTTAAATCAGTATTGCAGAAATTGCTGGAAATAGAGGCAATGCATATTTTTCGGATGCGTAGCTTGACAATTTGATAGCTTTCGCATAAAAGTGAATGCCTTCTCTGCTCCAGTGCTCAGAAATAAACCGATATCGAGTGCAAGCTTCGATGCATTTTGGTGATGCATCTAACGCAACTTAGTTTGTAAAATCGCAATGAGAGTGGCGGCTATTGAGCTGAAATATGCTGAGTGTGCATTTTTTTCTGTTCGTGATTACTGATAAATGGCCCATTTATGATTATGCCTCACTCGATTTAGTAGAGTTTTCATTTTGTTTCGTATTTTGTTTTAGAAAGAGACACAAGATCTTTTTCAGCCTCTGCAGTTGAGTTTACTCAGATGATACAAAAAATATACGCAGGGTAGCAAAATATTTCATAGTGAAAATAATGCCTTAAATGTGAATTGATGAGAAATTTCCGGGAAACTGTTTGAAAAACTGTTGCTGACGGAGCTCGTAAATAACAAATTAGGCTGGACCGCTTCCAAAATCGACTGCTGATTCTACATAATTGGATAAAGAACAGTCAAAGATTTGAATTCTTGTGACTGCAGCTTTTGACTGTAAATGTGTGATGGCATTAAAACCTGGAACGTTGCATGTTGTCATGAGGCAAATTAAGTTTGGCTGCTTGGTTGGTCTTTTAGCTTACTGTGATTTCACGAATGATTTCACCTTTATTTTCTATCATTATCCTTTGCATAAGCTAGTTTTTCATTTCCCCCACTTTATCCCTCCCACAAAACCATTTCTTCACTCCTTTTCTCTTAATGATCATTGTTAGTCCATTTTATTTCGGAGTGTGGTTCCATGGAGCTTGGCTGCTAATAACATTGATTAAACTAATAAAAATTGCTCACTACATTCAGTGCATGACTGAGTCCAAGATCAAAAAGACTCCCCCTCTGCAACCTGAACATACATACGTGACTTGCTTGTTGTAAGAATCTTTTTTCTGTAAAGAAATAAGAATGCTCTGACAAAAAGGATTATTGTTGAGGATATTTGATTGGATGTTTGATATTTTTGGTTTTAGAAGCACTTTTGTTGATTTCAGTGATTGCATTGTGTCTATTGTTGTGTACAAATACAAATTGACATAAACCTCTGTAGAACATTATTGAGGGCATTCATTTTAGCCTACACTGCACGAGAACATAAAATTCGATCTTTGTATCAATTTCCGCTCACATTAAAATCCAAAAACCCATTTGGATTTTTGAAAATTGATCAATCAAAGTCAATAGATTGAGCTTTAACATACAAAAATTTGCATTGACTTTCATTCTATTTCCCAGCAAATGATTATTTTCCAGTGTGAAAACAATAAAGACCAAAGTCAGTATACTGCGTGTGGTGCTCAGCTCGAGGAATTAGTTGAAATTAAGAGCGTGCACACACTCGTCTTGCTCTCTGCAACACCAGCTGTGTTGCTTTATTCAGCTGAAGCTGCAGCAGCTGCAACGCTAATAATTTAAAGAGCTTAGCGTTCACAGCCAATTGGGTTCATGCTATAATGAATCTCTTAGCTCCATCGTGTGGAAAACAATTCATTCATGCTGGGGTTTTGATCGTTGTCTAGGTAACGCAAGAGTCTGTGTGTTGTTCTTTTAGTATATTGTTCAAGCTCCTGCATGTTCACTCAGATCAGTGCAAGAAGCTTGAAACGTCTGCTTTATTCTACTTTCTTCGTTATCAGAATACTATTGCGTGTCTCATCACCAGCTTGGTCGACTGGTGAGCGAATTTGCTTGCGAGCGGAAAGACCCGGGTTCGAATCCCGCTGCCGACATGGTTGATACGGCTAGAAATACGGCATGGGACTTGGGTATACAACCGAATAATTATCGAAGTAATTATCCGACCCAAGAATGGGCCAGAAGGTTCGTTCCTATAGCCTCATTCTATTCTATTCTATTTTATTCTATTCTACTGAGACGAGAAAGTGTATTTGATCACTGACGCGGGTATTAAGGCTGACGAGACCATTAAGCATTCAACTACGACCGAATGCGCTACCCATTCGAAGCTTTCTGTGATTTTTGAAGCTCAGTTAAGAAGATAATGCAGTTTTTAGAAAGGTTTTAAAAAGATTGGTGTACTAATTCAGTTACTTCTTTGAATTTGTTACTGATGATATAACAAAGACGTATATATTTTACTTTACGTGTCATCGGTGCAAGTGAATAATTTAAGCATACAAAATTTATTTAGTTGCACGGTTTTTGTAATAAAGTGAGGCCTTCTGATGAGTGTTTCTATGTATGGCCTGATTTCAGGGGGTAGAATGGTAGAGGTGCGGTATTATTTCCGCTATCAGAATATTGCTCTCACTGTTGATCATCTTAGAGATCAACACTTGAAAAACAAATGATACAGACGCAATTGAAATTTGTCTGAGTCTGTCTGGCTGTGGTGTTGTGGCTTAACTTAATTCTTTACTTCTTCTCATATAACGACTGAAACTTTTCCAACTCCTGTGGTGCCAAAGACCAACTTAATTATGAAGAAATTTAATACTATCAGTAATTTATTTTGTGAACGGAAGTATTGTTAAACATATGAGGCACTTTTCTTGTTTTTTCTTCCTTTTCAATTAATAATAATATTAGAATCAGTAGTTTGTTTGCATGCAAGTGTATTAAAAAAAAAACTGCTTTCGGTGGGTCGAGTAAGGATTTGCGCATCTCTTCTTGCACTTCTTAAGCTACGTAAAAACAAAGATTCGGCGATGTACATTTTAGTGGTCCTCTGACCTTATGGTCGGGAGAAGCGAGATCAGAGCTGTAGGCAGGTCGATCAAGCACCTCAAAACCATTGTGTTTTCAGTTTCCCCTGTTTGATTGGCCAAAAATGGCTGTCCACGCAACAACACAGTTTGGGGACCTACGAAACCATTAAGGAACCCTCAATCTAAATCCTGCACCAATTCCGACTGTTTTGGAATTGAAATCAGGCTTTACCGTTTCGTGCAAATCGCATGAAGATTGAAAATTTTTGATTATAAATTTTAGTCCCAGACATGCCTTACAACCTGAAAAACCTAGACTCAACTTATCGTTTTTTCTTATTGCATAGTTTTACCACTGCAGTTATGCTAACACGCACGACAGTAGGACAAATCAAAGAGAACTAAAGCACGTATAGTTCTTATATCATTTTCATAAACAGTATAAAATAGTTAAGAGGTTCATAATGAATAATTTAAGGATTTGGGAGTTATTAGAAATTGGATTGCAATTTATTGCATTGGAAACAGTATAAAATAATTATGAAGTTCATACCGAATAATTCATGTATTTGTGAGTTATTTTGAAATCGGATAGAGATTTATTTCATCGGATATTTCTGTTAATGAAATACCAGCATTTCTCTCCTTATTTTATTCTCTAACACATTAGACTGGTTCGTTACAAAGAACATTGGATTTTGTTTTAACTGACACAAAGAACAGTAAAGAAACAATTGCTACTTGAGACAAGGGATTATTTAAACCTATTCAGACAAACATTTCGGTATTCTGAACTATAGGCCATTTAACTGAGCCTAAAAGCCTATCTACCCACAAAAAACTTGTACGGACAGTGTGAGAATCTTACTTATAAGGTTCGGTCATACAAGATTAAGTATAAAAATTGATCAAGTATTTTAACGTCCTTTGTATTACGTAAGACAGATCCTATATGAAGCGAATGAGTGCGTTTAAGTTTTACTCCTAAGAAGGCGCTCACTATTTTATTCCATCCCTCAAAAACGCGGTACTGGTAGACTAACAGCAGAATTTTTAAACGAACCGAGAAACAAATGTTAAAAAAATATTTCTGCGGGAAAAAGTGGCTGGAATTTCACAGCATAGAAGTGGATTTAAGCTCCTAATTTTCCTTTTGATTATGTTCTTATAAGATCCTGACATTGCATCGTAACTCAACTGGTCATGGCGGGATAGCGTGCAAACTCTACGGTAATAGATCCTAAGATTTTACAAACTTCGTCAACCTGTTTCGTATAATAGTCTACGGATAGTGATCCTAATATTCAACTATCTTCTTTTTTCTGTGATACTAACACAGTGTGACACGTATTTCGTTTGTTTGTGTATTTTAATATTCACGTATGCATTTTGCCACTTAGTTCAAAAATCACATTCAGTTTGAAGTAACATGTACACTTATTTATTCATAATTTCATATTTTCTATTTACATTTTCACCCTTTCTCTGCACACATTTGTTAGTTCCATCTGTTCTAGTATTGTGAGCAAAAATACACGACATTTAATATTTTTCCATACATTGAAAAGTATTGGGAAATGTGATGTTGGTTAGAACAAAATCAAACAACAAAACTCTACATCGCAAATGCCTCGATAACTTTTTTCTTGAGATTAGAAGTAGAATAGAATGAGGCTATAGGAACGAACCTTCTAGCCCATTCTTGGGTCGGATAATTACTTCGATAATTATTCGGTTGTTTTACCCAAGTCCCATGCCGTATTTCTAGCCGCGTCAAACATGTCGGCGATGGGATTCGAACCCGGGTCTTTCTGCTCGCAAGCAGATTCGCTCACCAGTCGACCAAGCTGATGATCGTCGACCAGGCTGGTGATAGTCGAGCAAGCTGGTGATGGTCGACCAAGCTGGTGATAGTCGACCAAGCTGGTGATAAGTATTTTGATGATAGAGATTTTCCGAATTGTATACCTTCATATATTCTGAGTAAAAGCATATATAATCTGCCATGATTTCAGTATACCATCGTTCTTTTTATCTTTCTATTTTTGCGGTCCTGATGAAATCTCTCACTATTCTCCTTACTGACATCACCCAAATTTTCAGAAATATTCTAGTTGAGAGAACAAATAAATCAACCTTCAATGATATACGACAATTCACTGTCTTTAAGTTTTCAATCTCCTTTCCTACTAACTGTTTATAATTAGGATCCATGTAATTTCCGAGAATTCTACGAATTACATGATGAAAAGTACACTTAGCTTGTTGTTCAACTTTCGTCATTGCTCTTTCCACGTTCTTCGACATCAAAATTGCGTTTACTTGAGGCCCAACATACATACCACCCTTGATCTTACCCTCAAGTAGCTTTGAAAACACAAGATGAATTTTTGAAAAGCTTCTCTTCCAAAACATTAGGCCTCCACAGACTGTTTTATCAATTCAAGTTTGACGTAAAGTGAGGGTAATAAAACTTTGTTGGAATCTACTAGAGGCAGTTTGAGAACACGTAACATTCTTGGCTGCAGTTTCACTAGTAGAAGGCAAATGAATACTGCATGCATCCCCTTTGTAAGTCAAGCAATTAGGCAATCATCTTGAATTTATCACTAACATCTCGCTTGAATTCAGTGTAATTTATTTTTTCGAGAAGTTTTTTGACGTTATAGTAATTGTCTTTTTTTCTGTAGGAAGTATACATGAGGCAGAGAATGATATTTATTCCCATTATGAAGCAACACCAGATTCCTACTTTTTTTCCAAAATAATAACCATACACATAGTAAAATGTATCTAATAGAATAGAATGAGGCGATAGGAACGAGCCTTTAGGCTCATTCTTGGGTCGGTACCAAAGTCCCATGCCGTAATTTTAGCCGCCGATGGTCATTCACAAACCGACCACGGCGGCAGCGTACCTCGAACCCGGGTCTTCACGCATCGCAAGCAGGTTCGCTCACTAGTTGAACAAACTGGTGGTCGAATCTTCACATTCATTTTTTAATAGAATCTTTACATTCTCTAATAGTCATCCTGAAAGTAGTAGAATGTAGTATTTAATTCAAGAGAAATAATTAGGCGTACATTTGGTAGCAGAACTTTATAACAATAACAAGTATACAATAACGTTGAAGGACAGCATAATTTTTTAACCGTCGATGATACAGGAAAATTTACTATACTTTTTGGAATCAACAGAAAAAGTAAATTATGAAATGAACAATATTTTTTACTTGATATTTTGTGTAATCTACAAACTTCTAGTAAACTTTGCTAAACAAGAAGTACTAACAAACTCCTTTTTCTAGCTTGGGTTCCAAACTAAAATTGATGTGATGTTGGAAAGTTTCACTGGAAATATTTGGATGAAGCTCAATTACGAGGAGAAGATCTTGCTCGGACGCTTGCATATAAATTGGACTTGACGTAAACGCTCGGTGACTTCGAGGGTCGAGTGTATAAAAAGAAATATTTTGCCTCGTTCCAAGAATATGATTTAATCTGGAGCATTACTGGAGATTGAAGTACGATGCGTTGGAGGTACTAAGCAAAGAAAATAGTTATGCATACTAATTGATTGAAAAAATATATTTCTCTAGGTGGAGGAAACTTTTGCGTACTGAATTCTTCTAGGTATAACATAGACATGCGAAAGTAGTAAACTGTGAGTTCTTTTGTTGCGCCCCGTTTTTCTTTCAATGTTACGGCTCTGTCATGCAGGAGGCGATGCGTAAATTACCTCCTACGAGTGCTGCAGTCTCTTTTATTTTCTTACTTCAAAACGATTTCATATCTTGGAGAGGGATGGATTAATTGCGTCACGCATATGCACACCGTTCTTTGTCAGCCCGGAGACAGAAGGCTTACGTTTCTTTAGCATCACTTGAACAAAATATCCGTCACTTGCTCCCTGAATAAAACCTTGATGTAGTGCAATTGCTGGGTCAGCCCTTAATACTTCTCAAACAATAACAATGATTTAAAAATGTAACAATAGTAATGGTCACACTTTAGCTGGTCGTTAAGTTTACACAGACGTATACCGAATTATAATAATATGAAAAATGTTGGCACTTGAGACAATGACAACTAATGCTTGAGTCTCATAACCTACATTTTTAGAACATGCTAAATTGATTCCTAAATATTATCAAAGTCTACTAAACGAGAAACAGTTTTCCGGTAGCATAGCGAAATTGCAATACATGCGAGAGTTCACATGCATAAATACCATGGTCATACTATTTTACAGATTCAGTGAAATAATTGTAACTACACATCTCAGTTTTACTAACTAATATCGGGAGAGGGAGGGAGAAGATGATCCACTGCAATTACCCAACTGCTAAAGCATTTGTTTTGACTCGAGTATTATCTCATTTAGGTTAGAGATCTGGTAAACCTCCTGCTTGTCTCGTCCATGTCCTCCAGCGAGTCTTTCTCCTGTACTCCAGGCTTCTAGGAAGGGAAGACGATATTGATGACTGGTTTAAATTTCTCAATGATGTGCTTATTGAAGCAATGATTGTTTTACATGTTCTGCAATTTATTCATGTAAACCCATAAAAACTCCCAAGATACCTAAAATAAGTTTGCCTTGTCAGGATTAAAAATAAAATGTTAGATTAATGCCATGAATCAGCTGCAGTCAAATCGTAGTTGGAGTCTATGAGTCTAAGCGCATAGGTTAGAGTGACGGTAAATCAACCGACTTACAGGTTAGTGCACATTGTAAAAATCTCTGATGAATTAATTCTAACGATGACGCTCGTAAATACTGTATCTCCTCCCGTGTGTAGTGACTAAGTACGTAGTAAGTGATCTCTTGTACTGGTAATTGTAGTTATACGCTTTTCGTATGGAGTGCTATCAAGAAGATTCTTTTTAATTTGTTAAACAATAGGGTTGTAGCTGACTTAACAAAACCTTGAACGTACTAGCTCCATTATATCACTGTTGCAGCTTTTTGCAATTAATACATCAAAGCCTAAGTGAACGCTTTAGATTTTTTCTGATGCTACTCACTTTTAATGGAAGTTGGCATGCCGTTTACAGGTTATTACGCTAAGTGAATTTAATTCAAGTGAACTCATCCGAGCAGATGAAAATAAATTGGTGCTATTGAAATGCTGCTCTTATTGACTAAAATTTCATTGACTAAAAATTCATGGCACAATCACATGAAATTAGACGATACAGAGCAGAGATGGATGACTCTAAAAATAGGAGGTGCAGGACGGTCATTTTGGATGTGACATTGACAGGTGAACAATCACTTCCATGGCAATTGACATGTCGCATCCCAGTGAGGCTCCAGCGCCCAGGGCTGCTGGGACCTCGGCTGATGAGCTTAATCAAGTGGAGGGCCGTCGCCCCACTGCAAACACTCCAGTGAGGCACAAAATATTTGGAAGGTGCTCAAAATTTTCAATTTAGAACAAGCAGCTGGCGTTAGTTCATGAAAACAATAACTGCTAGCAAACTTATATACGTGTTGTTGGTGCCTGCTTCTGAAAAATCATGATGGGAGAGAACGATGCTAAATTTTCCATGTGTATTTAAGAGATTCGTATTCAAATTATTAAATATGCTTTATTTTTGGATGTAGTTCATATAGCAGCGAGTAGCAGCTATTATGTTTGGTTATTTGTGTTAGACAAACATTGCTATTTGGTTTGTATGTTTTCATGGTCAGCATAGACAGACGAGTACACCACGATTTTCTATTTCAGAGCGATAGTTTGTCGAAAATCCCACAAGTCCAATGTAGTGTTTATTAAATACTAATTCGATTTTAATTTAGAGCGCTTGAAGCCCCAAAAGCTTTATAATCACTTGAAAAATAGAGAAGTAAAACGTAAAATTCATTCTCGGATAAATATACCCGTTCTAATTCTTTCCTTTTTACGATCTGACAAAGCATAGGGTGGTATGACAGAGTTATTATATGCCATTTATCACCTGATAACTGATGCTATATGGTCTAAATATATTGCAGACGAAATTAAATGAAGACGGGAAATGAATTTTGAAAAGTGACTTTTAAGTATGATAGTATGTACAATACCCTCACTGCATTGTCAACAATTCACTGATCTCCAGCCCGCAGATGGACAAAACTAAATTCAAAATTGATGTAAAATAACTCTATCAAATAGCATGTCTTTAATGGTGCTTGACTTCACATTCCTTGCTCAGCTTCACATTCTAGGACGCTCAACTTTTGAACCAATGACAACAGTTATCTTAAAACAGTATTCATTGCACGGCCGCTAGCTCCAGAAACCTATATTCGTGTTAAACATACATGATGACTTCTCTCACACCGGTGAATATTCTTTGCTTGGTCTGTACCACCAGGACATCAAACTTGTCCTTCGAGCGCACAATTACTACGTCTCTTTGAATAGACCTGGACTGTTTGTTATGAGACTTGTAATCTGTTGACTCTGTTGTAAATGTACGAGGGCGATCTTACGCAGACAAAGCTCCTCACAACTATTTCTGTTCAGCTCATGGCTAGCAACTTCGAACGCAGGCGACTAAAAGAGTTTCGTGGATGTAATTTTAAAGCGTAAATTTTAGGTCGCAGTTAACGATTTTTGACACCAATATGCAGGACTCTTTGATGCAAAAGTTACTAGTTTTTTTAGCAATTTTTGAAGCTAACGGTAGACACTCTCGCTCTAAACTCGCTTTAAAGGTACGATCATTTTTCAAAAGGTACATCTTTCTGTACGAGCCTTCAGGATCAGACAAAGTTTTTGCTCGTAACACGCTGGTACATTGCCCTAGTGAATGCAAGATATCTTGAGTTAACTCAATTTGAGCATGTATCTCTGCGGTAGAATCCTCTAAGTCAATGCAGTTTCCTGCTGGTATAGCACAGTGTAAAGTTTCTTGAATTGTAGCATTAGATGTGAAAAAAACTGAAAAGAGGAAATTGACAATGGTTTTTTATGAACTACTTTCACAAAAACTCATACCTCTTAGTTAAAAGGTATAAATAAAATTCGCAGTGTATATTGCATTGACACACTTTATGCACAAGTAAACTAAATTTTTTTAACCAAGTTCATTGTACCTTTATAATCAGAGTTTTTGTACAGTCGTTGAAAAATATATTCTTTTGAGAATGAAGTTCAGAGAATAAAATCGCATGTCAATTTAGGGACTAATCTTTTAATTGTGCTTTTTCCATGAAACATCAACTTACTGAGTAAGAAAACCTATTATGAATGCTCATTTCATTCTCTGGTGAAACATCCTCATTGATGAGTGAAATCTTCAACCAATTAGAAAAGAGGGATGAAAAGTTTCAGAAAAAAATACGATCCTTCAATGCTACCATTTCGAGATTAACTCATCTAGCATTAAACAAAAATACGAAATAAGTTAGTCAATTTGCTTTTGCTTTTACAGGCAGTATTTATTCACACAATTTCTCTAGCATCTTGAAAACTTTTGTTGTCTTAAAAAATTGAAATATTCATTTGCACACTTCTACAATATTCCGTCAGAAATACAAATTTAAAAAATGAATTTAAATGAGCAACTTTATATCAACTTGCAGTATGTTGGTTTAGTTCATGAAAGTAAATAAATAAATATATAAAACGAAATCCACCTTAGGCAAGATTTCGTTTCGCTTTGGGATTCCTGAAGAAATTCAGAAAATGCAGCCTAGTGTTAATCAAAATATTACCATATAATCTTAATAAGGGAAATATTTTTAAGTTATAAATCTGAAGCTGTTAGAAATATTTTTCATATAAAATGACTGTTCTGTTGCAGTCAGGAGTTCGCAAGTCGATGGAATGAAAATTGGCTTGGCTAATCGGCTAAACAAAACATTAAGAAAATTAATGAGACAAGAAAACGAGTTCAAATAGCATCTTCCATTGTACAATATAATGACAAAGGCAATGGAAAATACCATACGAGATTAAAGAATTAACGCAGTTTTAAATAGGTGAGTTATTTGCACTGATGCAATGTCAGTTGTTGTTTTTGATTCCCCAGTTAAGAGCTACTAGTAAGTCTAAAAGTTCCTTGGAAATTTTCCAAGTGAGGGAAAGGCCAAAAAGTGACAGTATCATTTTTCACCACAAAGAATACAAAATGTTCATATTCTTCATGTGATCTCGATCTCGAAGAAAGAACCCATGTTCTTTCCTGACCTGAACCATTTGAACCACATAGTTTGGTCTCATTTTGTCAGCAAAGTTCCAGTAACGTCTCTTTGCGTTTTGTAGTCTTTGAAGTTAAAACTTGCAAAGGAAATTTCAGAATCCAGCTAAGGGTTGTCTTTCTTGCCATTCGCAAATAGTCTTCAGTAACATAGAGGCACTCAAAGCGGAGTGTTGAATAACTAGAAGATGACTTCAATATTAGCTTTATTTGCCGTTTTCCTTTGATGAGAACTTTTTATATTGTTTAATGCACACGCAAATTAATTCATGAACGTTAAATGCTTCTTCAACATCTTACGTTAGAGGAAATACCGTCAGGTATGATACGACCTCAAAAATGCAAATTTCCTGTACTGTACGTCATTGAGGTTCTAACCTTCCTTTGTCAAAATTCACTCAGCTCCGCATGAAAGAGCGAATTGTGGTGGACCTTCGGTTGAATGACCTCCGACTTTCTGCAAAAAGTATTTTTTAGAAAACGATTCAATTCTTCTTCTGCTGTACTCTGTCCAGCTCCAATTAATTAAGCCACAAATCTCAATGGATAGAAAATTCAGCTAAGCTGAGCATGAGTTCTGGGTCACTAATTGCAACATTTTTGCTGGTACCTGAGTTGGAATTTATGCTCAGAGTCCTCTGGTATAATGTGTTGTAATATTGCGTACGTAAACTTGAAGGAGTTAATAACGAGCTAAAAGTTCCTTATTATAATTTTAGGCGGTATGATTATACGAGTGCAGGCTAATGAATTCTTTAGAATAGAATAGAATAGAATAGAATAGAATAGAATAGAATAGAATAGAATAGAATAGAATGAGGCTATAGGAACGAACCTTCTGGCCCATTCTTGGGTCGGATAATTACTTCGATAATTATTTGGTTGTTTACCCAAGTCCCATGCCGTATTTCTAGCCGCGTCAACCATGTCGGCAGCGGGATTCGAACCCGGGTCTTTCCGCTCGAAAGCAGATTCGCTCACCAGTCGACCAAGCTGGTGATAGTCGACCAAGCTGGTCGACTATCATGAGTCGACCAAGGTGGTCGACTAATTCATCATGATGCTTTGATATTTTTAATTGATAATGCAAAAAGAAATGTTTTAAATTAGTTTGGCCAGTAACCTGGCTACCACTTAGTATAAGGCCAAAGATTTTGGAAATTGAGTTATTATTTTCGGAATTGTGATTTTCTTGAAAATAGTTTTAAAAAGGTACTTTACTTATGGGCCACCCTGTATATATAATAGACGCTCTTACGGATGTAGATAAGAGGAAATTACGTAGGGTATACATATACTGTAAGCATTGTATTGTGGATACCAAAGGCACATCCATCAATGGGGAAGCTCTTTCGCAAAGCCGGCGTCCACTGGCAAATTAAAATGAAAAATGTAGTAAAAACTGATTTTTCACGTGTGGATCTAGCTACCATATACGTACACAAGCTCGCAGTTGCTTTCAGTAATGCTAAATTTCTGTATCTAGGATATGACATGAATCGCTATAACTACTTCTATTTCGGCTCAAAAATACTATATTCTAAGTGTTTATTACTGTTACAACAAAAATAAGTTGCCTTTCAAATAAGTTTAAGCATGGAAACTCCACTCGAACGAAAAAAAGACTGAATCGAGAGCGAAAAAGAAGAGCGAGAGAAAGATTATCTCAAGAAAGATCTATAAACATTTGTTGCCATCATTTTTGATGGCACGGGTACACTAGTATGGAGTAGATGTGCCTCAGATTAAATATGAAAAACCAATAATTAACAAGTTCATTGCTTAAATTTTCGAGTCAATTTCATTTAATTTAAAATTATGCTCTCATGTTTTAGTTGATTTTGTTTGTTTATTTACTTAACGAAAATTCTTCATACAATTAATTTTTATGCTTTTGTGGAGCTGAAATTGGAAGAAAATAGATTTACTGTTGTACCCTAAGAATCATACAGTGAAACATTGCTCCTGTACGTTTCCAATTCCCACAGAACTTCAGGCATGCCAATGTTAGTACACTTTCTGACTTTGAGCGCTATTTGTGTCGCTCTGATGCAATTGGTATATTCCATACAAAGATAATTTAAAATATTCGTTGCCCTTCCATGGAGTTGATTTTACTTGGAACAAACTCATTTGAAAAATGGTAACTGCATTAGTATTTAATTGCTTCGCTATTTTAAGCATAAAATGCAAATACCTGAAATCAACGCTATGATTCTTGTTAGCTAGGTAAATATGGCCTTGAACTCATCGAGGATAGAGGATGGCGCTCGATAGAAACATTGACAGGGTGAGTTATCGTCTGTGTACATTAGAGACTTGGCATTCAGGAGGAAGGAGTTACCGCACAAATTTAAAATAAAGATTTAGCAACGACAATTCTAGAAATTAGATTTCACTTTAAATGCATGGTTTGGTAGAGATTGTTTTCCAATTTTTTTTAAAGATATGTTCCCGAGGATCGAGCTTGTAACAAGCTGCAAAAGTTATGATTTCGATGTTGTTGTGTGAAATGTTATTTGGACGCTCGTATTTCGTGTATGCGTTGTATTTAAGTTGCTGCTGTCCTTAAGCTTTCATCAACAATCACCTGCTTACAACTGCGAATTATTTTTATCATTTTGATTACCTTCGAGGAATTTTTGCGAATACTTTTTTCATTGTGATGAACATTACAAGAAGTTATCTGTTGATTGAGAGACTCTTTGTTAGAATGGAATTTAAACGAACAAAAGGCTAGAAGTGAGAAATTTGTCACTTATGGCATCTTCAGTTATTTTACTCCTTCTTTCCTGTCCGAAAAAATATTTTTACATTCCTTTCAACTGTTTATATTTAGAGCTCAGCTATCTACACTCTCCTCTTTTTCAGAAATAATACTCGTTTGTTATTCCTTGATTTCTGTTTTCGCTTTTCGCTCAATCAGGGACTACATCAACTGGATTTTGATCGTAATTAAGGAGGATATTCATAGAGCACTTACTCAGTTAAATACAAGATATCAATCATGCAATGATCAACTGTATGCTTGTAAGATTCACGGACAATCCAAGTATGATCTCTCTGCGTACATAGTATGAGCTTTCTACGTACATAATATGAACTGTGGACCTACATGGTATGAACTCTGTACTTAAGTATTATGAACTAAAACCTCGATCATCACTGATTCCGATCTCAGAAGCCTGTCCTGATGATTAGGTCGTACACCAGTAAATTTTACATCAGCAAGTTAGTATATCAGCGACTAAGTAACTAGGCAAATTTGTACATCTGCATGCAATTTCATGCAAGTTCATGCTCCTTTTGTGAACACCAGCGCATCATGGCGAGCTACACAACTCAGTGTCACCATCAGCTGCAATATTGGATGAATATTCTTTTCCGTCAGTTTCCGTAATTTTTTTAAGCCAAGTACCTAACTGGATCATAAAGTACCCAACCGAACCATAAAGTGCCTTACTGGACTATAAAGGGCCTAACTGAACCATAAAGTGCCCAACTAAACCATAGAGTGCCTAACTGAACCACAAAGGACCTCAGAGGACGATAAAGGGACCAACTGAACCTTAAAGTGCCTAACTGAACCATAAAGTGCCTAGCTGAACCTTAAAGTGCCTAACTGAACCTTAAAGTGCCTAACTGGACCATAAAGTGCCCAACTGAACCTTAAAGCGCCTAACTGAACCTTAAAGTGCCTAACTGAACCATAAAGTGCCCAACTGAACCTTAAAGTGCCTAACTGAAATTCCAGAAACATCGACAACACTAAAGTTGACCAAGGATTGCATCGTCTTGAAATTGCTAAGTTAACAGTTTCTCGATTTGTCACATCTCGGTTTCAGTGTCTTGTTGAAATTAATTTATTGCTAAAATTAAAGTTAACTGATTTTTTAATCACCAACATAATTATGTTGGAAGTCTGATAAATAAAATGTTTAAAAGTGCGTGTAAAATAAAGTGTAAGGTTATACATTGAATCGGTATATGAAAGTTTCTTGATTGATAAGTGATAAGAGCCAAATTAGTTATATTGTTATGAGAATGTCACTTGCGAAAATAAATTTGTTTTGTACATGCTAAATTCGTGCATTCTTACGAAGATTGATCTTTTTTTCGCAAACTCTGAAACTTTTTTAACTCCATCAGCCTCCAGCATTTAAGGAAAAGTAACTTTCCGGCGGAGCAATTTTTTACGCTGCTTCCACAGACTTGCGCAGTGAGTGCGAAAACTTTTTATTTTAAGTATGGAAAATTCATAATAAAAACTTTCACTTCAAAGCTTAGTGGATGTTTCAGAAAAAGCTTCTTTGAGTTAGGATTTCGTTCAATTTCTCACTGATATCGAAAATCTTTTTTTTTTAGTGAGCCTAGAGACAGCCCCGCCAATTTTCATGGCTGCTGGCTCTTTCTACGATCCGTTGCGCTGCCGGGAAATTGCCTTCATAAGCGAAGAACAGACAAATCGTTGAGTTACGATATAAGAAAAATATGGACTAGCACATGACTAGTAAACATCGACGCTAACACACATTGAGCAAAATGACCTTTTAAAAACTAACATTAAAGTCCACGTGTTAGTGATACATATAGAGACACAGAAACTGAGTCGTGATATTTTACTATTAGAATAATATTTACTGATACTCTTCCTCGAAGAGGTTGAAGACAAAAATAATCACTTGTAATCTGATTAAAAATTCTCGATTTTGGAACCAACGAAGGGTGTACGTAGCAAGCAATGCGAAGTGAGTTCTATTTCCTTCAGAACAACTATATTAAAGAAACTATGAATTAAAAACCTGTCACTGCTCATGCAATCGCATGTTCAATACGGGTCAGATGCCGGGTGAGGTGTGGAATAGAAGTCCAAATTCAAATACTGACATTTTTCTTGAGAAAGGACGTTTCTAATTGGATTTCATCCACCATAGAATATCGCTCGGTAGTCCTCAGTACACTACTGTGTTATGGTTATTTATTTTCATACTAATATACTAAAAATAACCAGTATACTGGTATTTTGGAATTTATTTGATCGATTTTTAGAAGCCTATTCAAAAGACGTTACACTAGATCTGGTGCCTCAATTCCTAGCCCCGATATGACGTTGCATGAAATTTCAGTGGCCCCCAAATTCTTATCTTACTTGCAATTGTAAAAAAAATCCTAGTTATGAGGATCGCATACATCAGAGCATTTGTTTATTCAAAGACTATTAAAAATCCTAGTTAAGAGGATCGCATACATCAGAGCATTTGTTTATTCAAAGACTATTAAAAATCCTAGTTATGAGGATCGCATACATCAGAGCATTTGTTTATTCAAAGACTATTTACATTCTAACTGCTTCAGACAGTATCAGAGAAATACCTCAGGCGAAAATTTTCTCCGAGAATATCTACTTGTAGAGAACTAAAAGTGTTGCAGTTCATAATGTTATTATTACCTTTTTCGATGGCCGTAATGGTGATGGAAGGTCATGCAAACAAGCTACAATTTACTCGGATGAACTGCATAAACCAGTTTTTAACTTTAATCAAGCGTGTTCTTGATGATATGTTGAAAAGTTTAGCTTGATTTACTTAAATCCTCCTTGACTGTACGTATAGGACAAGCGCAAGCTGACATCCTGCCACATGAATATTGAAGCTATACAGGGTCTCAAAAAAATGTACTCACCCTTTAACCGTTGCTAACATGCTGTCTTCTTTGTGTTGCAGGTGTGAGGTTCGAACCTTTGCGAACATGATTAAATGTGATTAAAGAATCATGTTCGCAAAGGTTCGAACCTCACACTTGCAACACAAAGAAGGCAGCATGTTAGCAACGGTTAAAGGGTGAGTACATTTTTTTGAGACACCCTGTATGTCATGTCTAGATATGTTTTCGTGATACGTACTTCGACTCAGAATCGAATTAGTTTAATCTATTTACAACCTCGCTATGAAAAAGATAAAACTTGGTGCAGTTAGTTCAAGTAATTCAGTCTTGGTTAGGTCAACTAGAAGTGGCTAATTTAAATCTCACACATATTCTGAATTTAAAAAAAAGCGTGGAATGAAGTTAGGTAACATGAAAATTGAGACATGAACGATGCACTATGTACCCATACCTCTTGCCTGGAAGCTTCGAGTTTTGCAGCGTTTTGCCCGTTCCTAGTAGGCCTGTTCTTGCTGTAAGCTGAGGACTGTCGCCTAAAACCTCCTAATCGCAGACCCTCAGGCACGTTGCCTGGCCCAGCCGCCTCATTGGTTGTAGGCAGGCGGCCAATGCGGAGGAACGTTCGGAAGATGTCTCGAATGTGCAGGTTTTCTTTCGCTGAACATTCCAGAACCCGACATCTGAAAAATTAGGAAATTGTTTATACTATAACAAATTTATCAGTGTATGGGGCAATATCAGTAAAATAAAAAAAACACTTCCAGCATGACGTCATCTTGTGAAAATATCAAAATTACAAAATTTGTATCGTATAGAAATGAAGTGCTGGTACAAATGGCCGCCAAAATTATGTTTTTAGTTGCTATATAACTATTTAATATTTCATATAATCACCTGGTTCTGCATAGGGATAATTTAGCAATTGTACTTTTTTGAAGTAAAACTTCAATATAGAGATAAACTTTGATTCATGTATGCTAAGACGATTGTAAATGACATAAACCATTTGTTTGTGAATAGAAAAAAAATTATTTTTCTTGCAATTCCAACAGGACTAAGGTCAATTGATTGAATTCTTTGCATCCATGCGTTTTGTGCCTTCCTTTCCATGTGTATAGAGGTGGGAGAAGGCGTGTAAGGTAGATACATTAAGTTAGAATACAAAATTAATTGTAAAATTATGAAAGGAAATATACATGATTGTTATCATGAGCGTGGATGACTTAACAGGGTGCAGCGTACGATATTGATCTTGATACATTATTCATAGACCTACATTTACTTGTGGAGACTAGCCGATAATATGTACGATGGTCATTACACCCATAAATAGCCAAACAATAATACATTCATTACAAGGAAAATATTGCCATGTGTCGTAAGAGTCTGATTTATTAACTAGCTAAAGCATCAGTTCCTTTGTGTGGAAATAACAGATGTTCGTGCGTGACAGATGTTCTTGTCGGACAGATGTTATTGCGTGACAAATGTTCCTGTCGGACAGATGTTCTCGCATGAGAGATGTTACTACTTGACAAATATTCCTACATGAAAAACGTTACTACGTGACAGATATTACTACGTGACAAATGTCCTGCAGGACAGATGTTCCTACGTGGCAAAATAAAGCAGCAGTATCTAGAACAATCTTAGGTTTCGAATTATCTCGTTGTATTGATCTTTACTTCTGTATTTTCACTTTCATTGTATTTGAATTTTCACCTGCTAGCCTGAAACATTTGATCCCGTTACAGGTGCCAGTATTTATCCATTAGGTTTTAACAATGGCTTATTTTTCCTTGCTTCATCAATTTCTACTGCATCTGACACCTACTTTCAGGAGCTTCCGGGACAAGGAATCCTTTTAGAGGACCTTACGATATGAAACTTTTCCTTGTCTTTCCCCGTCATCCAGCAACCTTGACAGAAATGACACGATCGTGGAGAAATTTGAAAGCACAAACTTCGAAGTACCGATTTAAACAGGAGATAGCATAGTGGAGTTTTAAAATGTATTTTATGAAGACAATGTCATCAGTGTTCAGAAATTTCTTATTAATTATAGCCTCCAATTTCAGCTAAATTTCAACTTCTGATTGCAGACATTTGAATGACTGAAGAGATCAGTTTTTTTGTTCTACTTTCGCCGACTGCGTTTCCTCTTTCATTGCTGTTTTAATTAATTTTTATCTCATCCCGTCTTTGAAAGTCATCAGGAAGTTAAGGCAATTAAACTTGATATTCACTTATTAAAAAAAAATGAATAGAATTTTCAAGCAGTGTTCTCAAAGAAATGGGGGAGGAACTCCTAATTGATAGCAATAATTCGAATATTAATAGCGACAATTTAGTACACCGACAAGAAACAGAATTTCCCCAATACCGGAAAAAATTCTTGAATGGACATTGAAAATGATGACTTCAGAAAGAAAACAAGATATATTCGAAGGGAAAAGTAGTGCATTTTTGTTGAAGAATGATGGAGGAGATGCTCGTGATGTGTTAAGAGAGAGTTATTGAATGCATCTGTCACGATCAGAATTCAATTGCACCGTCATCAAATACCACAGAACATCTCCATTTAAATCAACTTCATGCAATTAAATTCTTGTTCACGAATGCCGCTTTCTTCTCCGTTGAAAGCCGAGTGGTCGCAAACAGCAGCTTAATTGGTGTACAGATTATATGTATTTTTTATTGCATGCTACAGAACACTGATGTGAAAACTCTAGCAAGTTACCTGTGTTTTAGATTTAGTATTGATACCTTATGCTACTTAACATGTTATAAAAATGTGCAGTTGGAAAATATTTTTTAACAGTGAAACGCATGGTGATAAATCATGCTACTAATTGGAGCCGTCGTACAGTGTGATGTCTCTCTGCTGCTAACTATACTGATTCCATTTTATTTCTGGCCGAAGCACTTTAAGTTGATTTATTTTTTCATAGTTCATTAGATTTGGATATTAGAAGACAGGTATTAAATCTATTAGCTAGTCGTTCAGGAATTAAGGAGTAAAATTTATCATCTGTTCTGAAAGTGAAGCAATTCCACTGGAAGTTGTGTAAACAAATGATGTAGTATTGACGAGATCATTTGCTGGCATTTTAAAACATAAATGTTAATGATAATATTTCTAAGTGTCGAATATTTTCCAACAGTTTAGTTTAGAATTTCTCATTTTCAAAAGAAAATAAACATCAGGGGTAAGTATCGTGTAAAAAGTTTTTGCCTGTCACGGCACTTACAAAAGAAGGATTTTGCTAAGGATTTGAAAAGTTTGTGAACGGAAGCAAGGTTTCCTGTGAGCTGAAGCGAAGTACACTTAATGCGGTGCACAAGTTTGCTAAGCTTGCCTGCTAGTGAGCTTACTTGGCACCTCAGTGCTGTGAGCAACTGCCATTATTTGCTGTGAGCACCTGCCATTATTTGCTGTGAGCACCTGCCATTATTTGCTGTGAGCAACTGCCATTATTTGCTGTGAGCACCTGCCATTATTTGCTGTGAGCAACTGCCATTATTTGCTGTGAGCACCTGCCATTATTTGCTGTGAGCACCTGCCATTATTTGCTGTGAGCACCTGCCATTTTTTGTTTCCTAATTTGTCATGAAGGAAAATATTTCAAAGTTTGTAAATTTGCGGTAGCTTTCATCGAGACAAGCGTTGGACTCTGTTTTATTAGCTTTGTGACGTACACTGGGTATGGCATAATCATCTGACGCATTTGTACTCTTAATAAAAACAAAACAGAGTTATGAACGAAAAATGTGTAAATAAAAACTTAAGAATGAAGCAAAAATGACTTCATACTTATATTTACAAAATATCACACATACGTTGTTTATTCCATTTTACTCATTGTAAACCTACAGTTGGGAGACGTCATCATGGCACATCCTGTTGTTTTGAATGTTGCGTTCGCTGCAGAGGATTGGACGGAAAAGAATTGTACGTACGACATCTTGAAGACTCAGCGCTAAACGGGGTGAATTTTGGATTCTGAGTTTACTCAGAGGAGGGAAGGATTACTCATTGATGTCTGTCCTCGTCAGTGAAGCTTGAGGACTTGACGTTCCTCAGTAGAGTCTGCATCACGAGATGCTCACAGAGTATTCAATACTGTTTGGTTTTGGAGTCTGATGCAGGCTTAGCTGGAGGTTTTCCGCTCACATGCTCTCCTTTAAAGAACCTACATATTCTTTTGTAGGTGATTGTTATTATTACTGTTATTAATATTATATTCTTAGTTTAACCACCGCAGCCACTCATCTGAAGGCAAACTGTGGCTATCATGGCAATTAAAATCTATGTTTTGAAAATACTTTTGAAAATAAATCTTCGTTGATTTTCTAAATGAGTGCATGTCATGAAATCCCGACTTAATTTAAATAATAACTTGAGCAATGGAAACCAGATCTTTTCTCTCTCTTTTTTTCTTTCTGTTGATGAAAACATATTTATCATAAACAGTTATACGTATATCGTAGTAGAATTTAAAATGACCCAATAGCTGTTGATCCGTATCGTGTTTTTGTTTTCAAATCGAATACTGGCTTAGACTTTGTAAAAGTTTACCAAAAGATCAATATTTTTCGGCGCTGGCAATTTTTGCAAGTTACGTGATGTAGATAAAAGCTCTAGCTGAGCTTATCGCAGGAAGGCGGTGCAAATTGTGAGAGAAATTTCGTCGTTTTCTTGCCGAGTTTCGATGCAATTTTCCATATTTCAAAACTGAAGAGCGTTTCTTGTCATGCTTCTAGGCAATGCATTTATTTTCTTTATCATACATGAATTTCTCATTACATGCAGATGCCATCAAATATTATTAGAGGTTGAGCAAAGCCTGCCGGTGCAGTCTGACGGTGCAGTCTGGTGGTGCAGTCTGGTGGTGCAGTCTGG
>VCRD01000458.1:152612-174676 GCA_006783055.1 Trinorchestia longiramus
GTGGTGCAGTCTGGTGGTGCAGTCTGGTGGTGCAGTCTGGTGGTGCAGCCTGGTGGTGCACATTGGGTTTCCCAATAATGTTATCGGGAGATAAAAATTAAAGTAATTCATTTTAAGGGACATTCACAAAAACCTTCCTTTATTTCCAGCTGGTATAACATTTAACATTATTGAAGCAATTTTCCAACGTTTTTAGCTTAAAACTTCAACGTCCGACGATTCAAAGGAAGACGATTTTATTTATTTATTGAGGTAAAGGTTCAAATTAGATCATTCAATGTGCACCGTTAATTTTTAAAACCGTACCGTATAACAGACTGTCTGCCGCATAGTTAGAGTAATCATGCGAACTGTTTCGATACACAACACTTGACCAATGCATCCGTGTGGCTGGTGCTTATTGAGAGTTTTCTAAAAGCCATTTGCTCGAGCGACAGAGCGTCATCTGGCCAGGAAAATAAGTCATCATCCTCAGCAGCAAGTTCTAGGAATGTCCACTTGGTCAGCAGTTCAAAGTAGCTCTGATCAGTGATAGCTCGCCCTTCAAAAAAAGAAAGGAAAATACTCTGTTCGCTGTGGTAAAACACATTAACTTTTGGTGAATCTTATTCAATTTACGGATGGCGTTAAGACTTTCAATCTCCCATATCCTCAGATTACGCATATTGACTTCATCATTTAAGTGAAATGTCACCTCACCACTAAAAATAATTTTCACTGCAGGTTATCGTCCTGTGTACAGTAACTACTGTAATGTACTGCCATTATTATTATTATTATTATTAGCTGGTCGACTGGTGAGCGAATCTGCTTGCGAGCGGAAAGACCCGGGTTCGAATCCCGCTGCCGACAGGGTTGACGGGGCTAAAAATACGGCATGGGACTTGGGTAAACAACCGAATAATTATCGAAGTAATTATCCAACCCATGAATGGGCCAGAAGGTTCGTTCCTATAGCCTCATTCTATTCTATTCTATTCTATTCACGAAAAGTACTACAATTTTATTCCGTGCATTTCCATTCTTACATACACACCATTCCTTACTTTTTTAAATAGAAAAAATGAGCTGGAAGGTTGAACTGTAAGAAAAATATCAGGGAGAAGAATTGAAGCGGAATCTACAAAAGACTCATAGTCTTAAAATCCACTTAAAAGAGTTCTTGCGTCTCCACAGTTACGGCACCATGAACTCAAGTAGGTCCTGGTGTCTCTGTACTCTCTGTGGTGACGTGCCCTGTAATGTAACTTGAGCTTCACCAACCTATGCTGAGTTTGTTTCAAAGTAAGAAACTAGATTTGTACTTAAATGATTATTAACAACATGTTCTTTACAGGCTCCTCCGTAAACTATTCAGCAACCAAGAACCACTTTGGTATATCATAATATTATTATTTTAGTTATTTCATTACTAATTCAGATTAAATATTAATTAAAATATGAGGAGAAGAAAGATTTCGTTTTGAATATTTTTCTTCATGTCATAACTCTAATTGTGATGCTTTTTATCATGCATCATTTGATGCAATGCGTGCATTTGCATTGATGTTGACATTACTAGCTTTAGGTCACGACTGACGAACAGCTGCTGGCCTTGTTTTGTGTCATCATTATCGAGTTGAGTACAATGATCTACGTAAAACATAAGCTCATCTCTATAACTCGCACCCTAGTAACTCACGCAGCAGAATTGACCAGAAATGAATAAAACACTTTATAAGTTTTAACTTTCAACGATGTGAGGATAAAATTCAAATGAATCAATGAATATTCCACTAACCAGAAGAATGATTCACATTCTTATTTTCTCTGAGAAATGCTCTCACTTATTTATGATCGCAATGTGCGAGTAAATTACACATCTGCTGAACAATGCATCAAATTCTTCATATCATATATGTTCAGCTAACATGAGAATTCTCAGTATTTTTCCGGTTTCATTCTTACGCGTGAATGAATTCCAACAGAAAAATAGGTCCGTGGAAAAGGGAAAGACGAGATTTACTGCAAAAGTCAGATTTCATCTTTCGCAAGTTTCATCTTTTTCGCAAGGTTTTCCAGGTGTATGGAATATCACAAAAAAGACTGACTCTATAGCTAGTCAGTTTCAATTGAAATTTGGTGTAAAGTCTGAAATGAATGAACCATGTCTCCTAAACTTACAGGATAAATTAATGTACTCATTAAGGCATGTATTCATTTAGGCATAAATTCATTAAGGCTTAGCAATGAGAATATGTTTTCACTTTGGAAATGGTAGGAAGTTTTCAGCTTTGATCTGTAGCTCTCCACAAACTTTATAGACCCAAACTCAGTGACTTTTATTGGCTGAGTTATTTCTTATGTCTCTGTTGTGAGCCTCTGAAGGGCTACAACTGAAGGCTAAAAGCAGAAATAAGGTTCCAGCAATTCCTAGTTTAAGTGCAATATGAGTCTCACCTTCGTGACCCAGATGCTAATTTGTGTTATCAGCTCCTTGTAGAAAGAGGTTATGAACAAATTTTCTGATAGTGTGAAATTGCATGCGGTTGGTGTAAAACATTTTCACGGTATAACGTGATAAAATATCTTTGTTAAAGGTTCGTATCAGAGAAGGAGAACTAATCATGAACCCAAAATGAAGTTTTTCTCAACTAAAAAAATTCCCAGAAGTCTAACATTCAGGTATATAACATTGAAACTGACTGTATAACGTTGTTGACATGTTTCTACACTTAGGTTAATGTTTTTGTTCTCTTTGTTTTTCATGCTTCCACCCATTCTTTACTTTGAAAAGAACACGTGCTCAATTGCACAGTAGCTTCCCAAACGAGTTTTTGGATGCTACAGTCAAGGCTTTCCATGTCTCATAGTTCCATACTCTGTGAATTATGACCGGCTACACATGCTTAGGTACTGTTGCTGAAAATCTAAGCGTTCCATGGTTCATAGTTAAACAGTTTCTTCGTATTATAGATGTTTATGATCACAGTAACCGTTGCTGCTAACTTTGAGCTTACATGTTCATATTTACTGTTACTATTGAGGCTCTCTATGGATTGTTAGCCCAGGGCTATTTTTGATAAAAATCCAAAGTAAGTAACTATTCCCTAGAAGTTAGAATTGAACAATTCTTTTTCTTATGTTCTCCGTTGTAAATCAAACGCAATTTTGTATGAGACTATGCATGTAGAAATAACTGAGAATTAGTTCACAGAATAGAATATAACTTGCAATATCTGGGCCACCTTGTAACCAACGCTCACCACATTCGTTCAACTGAATATTCGTTCTACTGCTGAAAAATACGACAGCACATTCACCACAGCTAGCAGAAGTGTCTGTTTGATCTTCGCCATCCTCGGTGGGAACTTTTATGTTGATGATGTTGTTTGAGGTTGCTGCCAGACGTGCGAAATTCACGAGCCAGTTAGGCTGAAGGCGGCCTATGTAAATTCAGCACATCGTGGAGAGACGCAAGTATTTTGTGTGATATAAGCTTAACCTTAATTCAGCATGGCTGTGAAAATAAGCTCGCACAAACAGGATTTTTTTCAGGTAAGAAC
This sequence comes from Trinorchestia longiramus, assembly GCA_006783055.1. Taxonomy (NCBI): domain Eukaryota; kingdom Metazoa; phylum Arthropoda; class Malacostraca; order Amphipoda; family Talitridae; genus Trinorchestia; species Trinorchestia longiramus. The sequence goes on from VCRD01000458.1 coordinate 156,158, forward strand.
ATAGAGCAGTTGTACTGAAGATTGTCAACTGCATCAAACATTACAGTTCAATAAGGAAACTGTGTTCTCGAACAATTCTTCTCAAACTATTTGATATATCGCACTTGCAGGTTTTTTCAAATGGGACACGGACCGGTAATATTTCTTTATGATATTGATTTTTACTAGAAACCTTGTATAAATAGATATATAATGGATGCAATAAGTTAAGCAATATATAATAAATGAAAATAACAAAGCATTGCAGTACACTTTGCTGTAGAGATAGTGTAAAATTACCGAAATTATACTTCTAATTTTTCTAGAAATCCGCGACTTACCGACAGCTAACAGCTCCCGAAACAGCACCGCTTCGAGGACCACCACTTTAAAGTGTACCACCGCTGTACAGCAACTGAACTCTCAAGAGGCTTGACTATTAAGAGTTTTTAAGTATTGTGTGTAGGAACACTGATCAGTTGTGAGGTCTTGCATGTCACTTCTGACGCCACGTGACACTTGTCACGCTCCAAGTTGAAGAAAGCTGCACTTTTCTAGCTATTCAGAGAGCAGGTGCTCGGCTTGCAATAAAGAAAATCATTCTTATTTTAATTGGCTTTAACGAGATGACAACTTGGGAGGTGGAGGCCGTCAAGCACTTGACATGCGCTACTTGGCACGTGCTGCTGCCTGAGGCTCGTGGGGCGGGACGATGCAAGACTCAAGAACATAAGCAAAATTCGCGCTTATTATGAGAATATTTCATAGTTTTATTTGGCCTTTTTAAGAGGAATTTCAATCATAAGATGAGAAGAAAATCCAACGTAAGAGGGAACATTTTAATAGCAAGCGACGGTTGACTGTTAAGACTAAGACTTAACATAAGCCAAAATCGAATATAAGAAACCACACATCTCTCTCTATAACCGGAAACTAAATTTCTTACATTCTTTTGCGTGCTTGTGCGTGTATGACTGAGTGTGTGTTCCCCCATGCGTGTGAGTGAGTGGTAGTATTTATTAGAACTAGTTCATTAATGTAAGAATGTTTTTCTTTTTTGTAATAGCGACAAATGGATGTTTTTCTGCTAGTCTGTTAAATGGTTTCAAGAAGATGACAATTTGTGCGGCGGAGACTAGGTATCCACGATACCATTTTCATTGTATCACATGGTCCAATTAATTTAGTATCTAATGTACCCGATACGCGGGCCCTAATGCAGATACGAACTTGTAAACTTTTAAGTAAGTTCCTTATTTAAGAAACTAAAGAACACTTAGCAAAGAACACTTTGTAAAAAAGCATTGCATCCGCTAATCCTTGTTTATCTTCATTCAGGCATTATTGTATTCATCTCTACATCTGCCATTGTTAATGCAGCAAAACATGTATATTACTCGTTTTCCATTTCATATTCATTGTCATGTGCATACTAGCCCGTATTTCCTTCATTTACTATTGTTTATTATTCTAATTTCATTATACAGTCGTAGTTCATTCGTCATTGTTCACCCATATAAAAATGTTTTTCAATTCCCATTGAGGTTTTTTCACTCATTACCTCACATTTGTGATCCCAATACATCACATCACGTTTATAATTGCACATTTGCCAGCAGGTGTTAAGTGTTACTCGTATTTATCACTAACGCTCAAATACAATTCAAATTAGTTTCTATGACGCATATATTACCCATGGTTATTTTTTCCCTCGTATTTTACAATCCGGTCATCTGTCCATAATGATATATCTGTCCTCGTCAACGCTTTGTTATCACTCACTTTCCATCATGAATCTCCTATCATTCCGCAATCTCCTTCATGTAGACACAATACTGAATAATTAATTCATTCACGGCACATTTACACTCTTCCCTTTTTATCTTAGACGTTTATTTGTCTCCGGGTTTTAAGAAGTATTGGCTGTATTTTTGCAGCTCTGTTTTCCTGACGCAGGCACCATTTTTTGAGTTCGCTACACATGTTTGCGTGGCCACACAGCGGTGATCATTAGTGGAAGAGAGAGGCGGTCTCTGCAAAGAAAGCTCCTAATTTGCAGGCTAGATGCCGCCCTACCGACAACACTGGAGAAGTTGCTCAAATCGGTGTCCTGCGTAGGGTAACTCCACACTAAACTTGGCAGGTGACGTGCCTGCACTTTAGCATTCTTTGCTTTGTAACTCTGATTTGGAGAAAATGTCCTCAACTGTAATGAAGAAAAATGTTCAAAACTCAAAGTCTTTCAGTGCGGCTTTTGACGTGCTATCTCATGATGTTGGGTCAGCTAGTCGTCATAGAGGCCACGGTGAGGTCAAATTGATTCACAACAAGACTTGGCAAGCGTCTGTTGCTGTACCGACAGTTGTGAGCTGATATTTCAGAGCTTCCATTATCCTTAATAAGGAAGACAACCTGCCAAAAACCTACAGTCTGCCTCCAATATGCGGGACAGTATCGGTGTGATGATCGACAGCGCAGTTCCTCAAAATCGCTGCAGAAATGTTTTGTTGCCTGGGGATGAGTGTAAAAAATTTAGAACAGGAATTCTTACTTTATTATTTTACAATACCTTCATAGTGATAAACAATTCTTTTAATGTTCCTTACTCAAGTACCAACACATATTTAGCTAAGTTATTTCATGTAGAGTGATGAAATCAATCATCGCTGGTGTAACTCATACACTAATTTTACAGCAGTAATAATTAGGCAGTCAAATCTCTGTTACAGAGTTTATCACACAACGACGTATAAATGAGACGTGTGACAATTACCGTGTATCTTCAGATTACAGTCCTGTAGTTAGCAGCAGTTTTGGCTCCTAAGCGAGTTTCAGTGGTAAATTTCTTTCCCACGCATATCTTACTTCTATTTTGATAGTTGTCTTGCGGTGTCAAATGGGTTGCACAGGAACTGAGTAACTGCTTCGTCATATTCGCTTCAATTACTTTGTAATATGTTAGTTTTACATTTATATTATCAGGTAATATGTACATAATGAAAATATATTCGTTCGTAACGCACGAATTCTGCTTTTTCCGTTTTAAAAGCGTACTCCGTATACATGATGCGTAAATAACAAAGAGCTTTAAGTGACTAGTATGGTGAAGACGTATTGAATGTACTGTATTGTCCCTAGATTCCATTTATGCACATCAGAGAAACCAAAATTGTTTAATTCATATTGTTTAAGATTAATCAAGTTTGAAACATGAATGTGACACATCCAGGGTTATTCTACGTAAACAATAATTAAATCGCAAGTGAAATGCGCAGTCGAAAATTTAAATAGATGAAATATGGAGGGTTTGATAAAGGATCAACACAGATTAACAACAACAATATAATTTATAGATAGTGACGCAACGAAAACATATTAATTGTGCTAGTCAAAGGTAATTTAAAAGGACCTGTGTTTCATGCTAATAGCCAGAAACTTTTGAATGAAGTAACTTAAGTAATGTATGGATGTATATTCAAGATAGGGGGAGAAAAAAGTGTGGGCATTTGGCCCAAGGAAGTTATTAATAGGTTTCATTGAGCGACTTCAATATCCGGATAGGATATTGAAGCTGCAAAAGCTTTAAGTGCAACAGAAAAGCAATTAACCTGAGCTGACATGCAAGCTTGTCATTAACAGTGAAATACTGACGCTAAATTGGTTGCATTAAGCTAGTGTACCATGTATGAAGAATTAGAGCAATAATAACAGAAATTATTTACCGATAGGAGTGTACTAAAATAAATTTCTGACGCATATGCATATCTTATCACACTGAAATGTTCTAATGTAAACCAAACCGAACTATAGAAATAAATGTAGAAATTCTTGTGTAGAAAATAAATGGAACATGTAAGAAAATATTCAGACAAAGGAGAAGCGACATGCTTTAGTCTCTAGACAGAATAAAACGAGAGTTCAGTAAGGGAATAATTCAAATCTTCCAGCAATTACTGCTTGAAGATCCTAAAGACTTACAAGCGAAAGAAAGAAGGGCATTTTGAGTGCAGTGTAAGAGGGACATTGTGAAGCTCATTTGGATTTAAAGAGATGTTCTTGGAACGGCAAAAGTCCCTATAGAGCGTACGCACAGGGGGATTAAATTTCAATGATGGGAGATAACAATTTGCTTATGATGCACAATTCAATTCACGAGGAATTATTTTTATTATCTGGTCGTCACTAAGATAGATACATTCTACCAAATAGTAACACCTATCAAACAATAAATTATTTGTCTAATTAATTTGTCAATTTATAGATGCCAGTTTCAATTAATATCACTCGTTAATCATTTGTAATTCTATGTATATAACGTTTCAGGAATCCATGTAAGAGATTTCACCTACCTCGGATTACAATGACTGAGTGACAAGCTCTTCCAGAACGGCGCAGTAAATCTTTGATAACAAAGAAGTCACTGCATCAGTAGGATTTCTTCGAGCGTACTTTCAAAAAGACAAGAACTTAAATGTAGAAGAGGGAAAATAAAGTAGGACATATAGAATGGTTTTGTTACTGCCTTGCTAGTAACTATTTGTGCTACTGGTAGTGAATTTTTATCTCTTTCTCTCTACGTTTTTCGGTTGTCAGCACACAAGCTAGCGGCAGGAAATGCGGTTGTGCAGCATGCGCGTCAATTCTTCACTGTTCTTACTGACCCACCGAGCCCGCTTCCCAGGTCGTTTCCGGGCTTAGACTTGGACTTAGATTTCAGGGCCAACTTTAGCTGGGGTCTTTGTTACGGCCTTTAATTCCCTCTAAAACACACACGCACAACAGTTTGACATCCCAGGGTTTTTCCAACCGTGTGCCATAGTCGTAGTCACGGATCCTAGCAGATAATTAGCACTGCATCTGCTACCCATCACGAGCTCCAGAAATGCTCACTGCCCTTTGCTCGGGCTCATGATTTGTGCTACGGTGTCATAAAGTGGTCACACGTTAGTTCGAATTGAAGAGAATCTCGATCATACTGGATGAAAAAAATTCACATACACATACGTAGTTAAAACTTGAATTTCTGACACGTTTCTTCGTAGTTCATCCTGTCGTTCTTCATTTTGGACAGTTTTAAAAGAAACACATTATGGACATTGATTTTGTCGTACAAGTGAGATGCCACCTTATCACTGAAAATGATTTTGACTACAGGTTTTCTTCCTGCGCTCTGTAACTACTGTAATTTTCTGCTACTATTTACGCAAAGCACTGTAATTTACTACTCTGCAGTTTCATTCTTATTTGCTCGTACATAACAACAATCTCGTACATACTATTCCATAGTTCACTACTTCCCATTGAATATTAATTCAAACATGAGGAAAAAAGTAATAAGCTCAAACACGTTCGACAAAAAATAAAATACGAAGAATGACGTTGCCATCTTATCCAATTTCGTTTTGAAAATTTTCGCTATTGCCATAACTTCAATTGTGATGCTCCCTACAATGTCTCATTTAACGCAATGTGTACATTTGCATTAATGTTGTGGTTGGTAGCATAAGGTCACCACTGCCAAACAATAGGTTACCTTGTTTAGTGTCATCATCATCGAGTTGAGTACAATGATCTACGTAAAACATAAGCGCATCTCTGAAACTCGCACACTAGTAACTCATGCAGCAGAACCAGCCAGAAATGAATAAAACTCTTCATAAGTTTTAACTTTCAAAGTTATGAGAATAAACACACAATAAATAAATTAAAATTCCACGAACCCAAAGCATGATCATGATCACATCACATTCAGATCTTCTCTCACTTATTCATGATCGCAATGTGCAAGCAAATTTCCCATCTGCAGAACAGTGCCTTAAATTTCACACATCAGATGTGTTCTGTTGACATCACGAGCTCTTACCACTTTTTTCGTCCTATTTTTACACGTGAATGAATTCTAACAGAAAAATAGGTCCGTGCAAACAGGAGAGACGAGATTTACTACAGAAGACAACTTTAGTCTTTTGAAAATTTCATCTTTTTCGCAAGGTGTTCCAGGTGTATGGAATATCATAAAATATGACTGACTTTATAGCTAGTCAGTATCAACTGAAATTTGGTGTAAAGTCTGAAATCACTGTAAATTTTTTCTATTACTGTAACTGAGTTCGTTTACATTCAGTGAGGACAGCAAATTTTCCTCTGATCCAAAATCTATGGACACAAATTTAGTTGTTGAATTATGATTGAAAAACAACAAAAAATAAATTGTCAGGTGTCCAACATTTTTTAACTGGTTTATGACAAATTGGCAGCGCTGAATTCGAAATGACACCAGTTTCTTCCAATCAGATCAGATTTTCATGCCAAGACGATTACTGCAACAATCGATGCTATATATATATATATATATATATATATATATATATATATATATATATATATATATATATATATATATATATACGTATTACATTTCTGTAGCATTTTCATTTAATTTTTGTTTTAATTTTCATGTGGAATAGGCTTTAAGAAAAATGGTAATTTAACACAATTCCTTAACTGAATGTTACAAAAATTGATAGGTGTTCATGAAATAGTAGACATTGATAAAGATAAGTACTTGTAAATTAGATATTAGGACATCATTGTTTAAAATTCATGGTATAAACTCTTGTTTCTCAAAATTCATAGAATTCTCAGCACTACTAGGAATGTCTCTCTTCAAAGTCCGACAGTATTTAGCCATCAGAACTGCATCTAAGATTCTCTGATACTAGATCTATTTACATCTCTTCTATGTCCTGATTAAATCTCTCCTGCTGATGGTTGTCCATTGATCCCAGATTCTCAGGAAACCAAGCCATATATGAGAGTAAGTAATGCAATTTGATCCATGTGTTGCATCTGAGGTTTTGGAAGCAGTCAGCATATTGGTGACAAGTTTTGCATAGTTCATGACCTTGTTGCCAATAAAAGTTCTTCATATCAGGAATAAAAGCCCTCCAAGTTTCCAGTTCCACTTCGTTTATTGAGTTTTTAAACTTTGGATCTCTGATGAGATGACAAACTTGGAGACCATCAAAAATGACAGCTTTTAACTTCTCCATGAAAGCAAGTTCATTCTTTTCTATTCTGAAAATTGGGGTACAAGTACGTGAAGTACCAATCATTGCTGTCAAGAGCTGTTATGAACAATTTGATAGAGCCAAGCTTGACGTACAGCGGTGGGAAGAATATCCTGTTCCTGCTCACAAAAGATAGTCTTTCTTTGTGTAATGCTGAACTGTGTCTCTGCTATTCCACATACACAGAAAGCACGGGTACTTTGTGGACTGGGTCAGTTTCACAACAAAAACTTCACCATCTTTTGGCCAACCCGAATCAACCACTCATGTTGGTCGTAATGAATTTTCTGTAGCACGCGCTTCACTACTTCATATTTTCCCTTATGTGTAGTCTATCAAACGAAGAGCACTGGGGCAAACTGGCTGCGTGCTTATTCAAGATGAGTCGATGTGAATAAAAATCTCGACGTGAACGTGTCAGAACTTCAGTTTAACATTTTTTCTAGATATGAATGAGAGATGCTTGTTAAATGAGATCAAAGAGAAAACAGAGGGAATCCAATGGTTTGCTTCAAAGATCACGCTCACTTCGAGTTATCACGTGCACAGCACTCTCTGGAGGGGACGCTACAGCTCCCACGTCCTGAATGAAGATGCACACAAGGCATGTTTCTTCCATGACATAGAGACGAAAGTATCGTAGAACGTATCTACATTGTTCTGTAAAATATTCTAAAAAACATCAGTAAATTTACTTCCCAGTCATGGTAGGAAGTATGAGCGATATTCTCTGCACTGGATAGCAATTCAGAAGGAAATGCGCTTAGGAGTACTCGTGAATATCTCATACTTGATGCCAAAAACCAGTTGTAGATTTCGAGAATATCAGGTCAGATACGACTGAAGTAATATTGAGTTCAAAATACACATATAAGGCTAGAATTTAAATTTAATGAGTTTCTCATGGTGTTCATGTTTTTCACTACTAATGTTGAGCTCAATTGTCGATTGAGATTCGATCTAAGTAAAGCGTGGTTCTCTGTAAATATAAAATGCCCCACAAGATAAAAGTTTTCTACCATTTTATAAGTTTGAGTGGAACATCACTTCTGTAGTACATCTCACACACCAGGTCTGGGTGAGAACAACACTCAACATACGACGACATACCACACACGTTGGTCATGGTGAGCATGAGGATTTTGACGAAAGTTGCGCTTTTGTGAATGGTGGATTCCCGTCTAAAATGAATATTTCATTATTGTAAGGTGCTGTCAACAGCTTCGTCTGCTACTGTCTGGTGCTGTAATCTATTCGGCATGCTACTGTCAACCGCTCTGAGTGCTGCCGTCAACAACTCCTAGCACTGCTGTCAACAGCAGCGCAATCTAGCGACCGGAATTTGGGGAATCTGGTGACCAGAATAATCAACACCTGTTCCAGGAATCAGTTTTGGGTTTAGTTATGAAACGTTTTTCATGCTTTCTCTTTTATTTTTTCTCCACGCAGGGACGAGATCAGCGTGGAGGAAACCGTCTTAGTGAGTGTTCGTGCTTTCAAAATAGTGATATAAAATATATTATGAAACTAACCCTAAAACATTAGTTCTGGTTTTTCTTCTCCTACTGTCTTGAAGATTTACTCTAATAAAACCATTAAATAAACCAATTTTTGTTGACCGTGAAACAGTCCTCACGTTAGCTATTGAGTTACTTCAGATGTGATTTTGCAGATCAATAAAGAAATTAGATTTTAATGCTAAGTTTTAAAATTAAACTGCTGGAAGTGATCTAATTTTATTTTTAAGGTCTCCATCTTCAATTCTTCTCAAATACCGCTAAAAAAAGATGTATTATACAACATTTTCAATGTCATTGAAATCTATGACAGAGCTTTTAGCCCTTGGAAACGATAAGCAGGGTTTATAAGTGTTCATGCACTGCCCTGCAGACTTAGTATCGCATACCAGTCAAGTACACGGCTTTCAATGAGAAGGAAATATCACCGTAATTGTCATGTCTTGTCAGTGTGATGCAATGCTTAACGCTAACTAACTTGTAACAAATTTTGAACGACAGCGAATGATCCACCGTTAACTTGTGTAACCAGATACTGTAACGTCTTTACAAAACACGGACAAACGATCTGGTCTTCAGCACCAACATATTTTATGACATTTTGTTAATTATCTACAGATCAAGCTGGTAGATTAATCTAAACCATGAAGCTTCTTCTCTTAATTCATACCTCTGGAATTTCAAAACCTTTCGCTTTACTATTTATGAAGCAGAAAAAATAAGCTCTCTCTAAAATGTGCGAGGAAATGAAACATGTGATGAAATAGTATTGATATTCTAAAAATTATAGGCGTCTTAATTATGAGCCTTCTAAGTCGTGAAAATAACATATCTGGATTACAAAAGACATAAATTATTATATGATATACTCCAGCATTACATGGTGATGAATCTGTGATTCCATAAGTAATAGAAGAAATCTGACATGTTGAAACAATGGCAGATGTTATTTCTAGAACAATGGAATTATTTTTTAATTTGCCTCGCGTTTGTTTGTGCTCACTTAAAAGAAAAATTGTTTTAGCATTCAAATAGCACTCTTTGTCAATAAATACAACTGAAATATTTCATTAAATTTGATCTGTATGATTACTGTCAATTTAGAAGTGATAATTAGTTGTATTAGCATAAAAAATCGTTGATTAATAAAATCAAAATGACATTGCATTTTCGAAGGACGTTCAATCGAACTTTGCATTGGAGCGACATTCAGACGTGTATGTACAGCAGCATGGCATACTTGTTCTAAATACAGAATGCGGCAACGTAACTTCCTTTTTTCAAAGCGCTTTGCTTTGAAAAAAGGAAGTTATGTTACTGCACTCTGTATAAGGGCCCTATCTCTCTGAGGGTGAATGTGGAGCCTACTGAGCCGTAGCGGTGGAGTGAGGTAAGTTTAAAAGTGAGATGTCTTTGACGCGGTTGCTTGCCATATCAAACTGTGACAAAAGTTCATTTTTCCAGTATCGGTGCATCTTTATCGTTCATTCTGTTCAGAACGGACGTTCATTACTTAAACCCAGGAAGTTGTTAGAATATCAGGTTTTTAATTCCCATATCTTATTTTGCTTGCAATGTTTTTGAAGTGTTATTTGTACGATTAAATAGATGCATTCGCACATTTCGTATTAACTGATCAAGTGTAGAAATATTTGTCTAACGTTCTCTTATTATGTCGGCGTATTCCATCCATGATCTTGAGGTAATATGTTCACACTTCTGCTCACCGCCTAATCAACTTGTGCCAGGAAGCTGCTCTATGTTTAGTCAGTTGATTAAGTAACTGTAACTTCTTTATCTCATTTCTCCCGTACGATCGGTATGCGTTCCGAGACGATCGCCTGCGCGAATATCTTCTAAGCTCTATTTCTCAATTTTTCTTTTCAATCATTTAATTCCTGCCACTACTCGGATGGTCCTAGTTCAAGTACACTTGTCTATCGCTAAATATATAACGACGTGAAGTGTTTCTCTATTTCTCGTAGAGGGCTGCGGGCATCACAGCCCCGCCACTAACATTCACAGAGAAAAACATTCAAGTAAGGCATGCGAACAACGGTCACCGCACTGCACGGTGAGTGCTCGTCGAATTAACAGCTCTTATTTCAGTCTGCGGCTTGTACTGCGTCTGTTGGGGTAGGTGAGTGGCGTCGGGAAGCACTCCTTCTGGATTCGCCCTGTCACGTCCAAGGTGGCTGGCCCTCCTCAGACCTCTTTGGCCACAGATATCCCTGTGGAGGTCTCGGGAGATGATCGAACCCTCCCCAATGCCTAGTGGCCCCTTGTGCTATAGGGGCTCGTAGTACGAGGAGGCGCACTGTAGAAACTTTTCAGTCTGCAAGACGCTGGCTTCTCACGCTGCTGGTGTTGCATCACGGTAATGTACAGTTAGACAAACACACGGTGCAAATATGTCATGCAGTCAGCATGTGGTATGTCGTTAGCAGTTGTGGGAATGTCTTCGCAGCATACCACTCATAGTGCTTTCTTCAAATTACGCAGGCCCGTCCTCTTAGGTTTGAGTACTAATTTTATGGATTTAGTTTAAGGACAAATAGCCAGCTTTAATGCATGTATTTTGTGAGTATTATATGACTGTTTACTATAGAAAATACTTTCTGTATGTCATATTTTTGTAGAGGAAGGTACCCTTTTTCGTTTTTAGTAAATAAGACTGCCGTTCTCTTTGTTCTTTGTGGGTCTTGCCTCAGCGGTCCCTCAAGCAGCACTGTCTCCTCTACCTTGTATCCTGCCCTCCCCCCACCACACCAGGCTCCGTCTCCTCTCTCCTCAAAGTGGGTAATGCAAGTTTAATTTCTATTCATGCTATTCTCCGTCTACTGCTCGCGCTAATTATTGTCTCATTTTGCAGTGACAGAAGCGTCGCTTCGTTGAAGATGCAGCACGCCTCACAGTGGAGCATCACGTGAGGCAAACATGGATTTGTAACCATTGGTACCTGAGTGTGATGAGTTATGCATTATTAACATTTTTTCCATATTTGTACGTGACTTCAATTGATTTTACTACTGTGAAAGAATTGTCTTTGTCTCTGTGCATTTGTAGGAGTGTTACCTGTTTACATGCTTTGTCCTAACTTTTCATGCTATTATTATGAACTTTGTTAAAATATCAATGTTTTTCCTCAATTAATATTTTCTAATTTCTTCAGCGGAAGAAAATGATTTGCTGTCACTAGATTTTATGAGTTCGTATTAACTATACAGTGGGGAAACCGGAGGATTTCTTTTGTATTACAGTCATTCATTGTTTCTATAGACTGTTTCTTAGGCGTGAAAGGTATTGATTATGATTGAAATGAAAATTCTTACTCATGCTATGTTTTCTTGGTAAGACTATGCTAATGCAGGGATGACATGGTTTGTTTATTTTTAATGTTTTGATGAGGTTTAGCCATTCATTTTTCTCGAAATATTTGAACAATTTTTCCCTGTGCTTTGTGTGTGTCACTGTTAACTGCATTATTGATTGCAAGTCCCTGTTTTAATTTCAGGCTGTTTGAAAGGAGTAATTGAAGGGTGGACAGCACTAGTGGACTACTGGATCGTAATCGCCTCTGTCAGCGCTGTGTTAGCGACAGCACGGGAGTGGACTACTTGCATTTTTCCCGTGGAAAATATATTATATTTACCACGGGAAAAAATGCAAGTAGTCCACTAGTGCTGTCCACCCTTCAATTGTATAATCCTCATTTGCATATAAGCATCAGTACTCATTTTGCTATGCGTTGTAACTGAGCTTTGATTCGTAGTTGTTGGGTGCACATAGTTCAGTGGGTTCCTGCTGTGGAGGTTCTCTGCTGCAGGTGTGTCCAGTGGGTTCCTGCTGTGGAGGTTCTCTGCTGCAGGTGTGTCCAGTGGGTTCCTGCTGTGGAGGTTCTCTGTTACAGGTGAGTCCAGTGGGTTTGGGTTCAGAGGGCAAAGAAAACACTTGACAAAAATAAAGAGCTACGGCATCAGTGGCTGCTAGCCTGTAGTACAGTATCTCCTGGGTCAGCATGGAAACGGCATCACTCAGTGCATTCATGACTAACAGAATTATTTCACTTTAATTTTTAACTCCAAATAAATACCTTAATACGGTTCCTATTTCAGTTTGCTTAATTGTACAGTTAGGTTTATGATTTGTTGTCTGGTTGTCATGAACATGTGCACTTGATGTACTACACTTGAGTTGGTGACATGCCACTCAAGACTTCAGCTTTCTAGACTTAGATGTGAATATCAAGTTGAGCAATTAATCTCGTTCATGTTACGTGTGCAATTCTGATGCTCCGTCCATTTGACAGCAGGAGTGGCAGCACGTGTGGTCGAGTAGCGTGTTAGTCATCTGACGTCTGCAAAGTTTGTTCAAACTTCGCCACGTCCATCGCAAGTTTCTAAATGAAGAATCATTACCAGGTCTTTCCTTCACACCAATGCATCACCAATACCTGATAGAAATAATGCTTACATAGCGTCGGAATGGTAGCGATCACAATTATCTACTTATATGCGAGCTGCAAGCCATCCTCGTTTGGAATTTTCTGGTGTAGGTGTAGTTACATTTTGTACATAAAAAATTATGCAAACAGTAACCTACTGAGATAACTTTAGAACTACTAACTGGGAACTGCTTATGAAACCAGTATCATTATTTTTCGCTCTTTGCCTTGACCACAAATTTTTACGAGGTCTCATAAGCAGTTCCCAGCTTTTAATTTTTTTTTTAAGTTTCCCAAATTTTTAGCTGATCTTGATTTTACAAATTAAGGAACAACTTCAAGCCTAGTAGTAATTTCTACTTTTGTTCACTTTGATTTGGGATCATAGTTCCCATACTGACGATATTGAACATCAAGGACAGTTTTATGTTCATTCTGTTCAGAGAGAAACTCGAGTATGGATTTTGACACGAACATGATCACACCACGTTCCTGGGAGGCAACTACTGCAAGCGTCCCTTTCAATTTATTGCGTACAAGAATTTATATAATTTGAAATATGCATATGAGACTGAAACATTTTGAAGTGTAAATAATAAATTTGAATGATTGATTTTTTTAAATATTCATCAAGCAGATGATAACCGCCGTTTAATCTGCGCTGACTGAGCGTCGCTTAGACAAAGCCTTTGTTCGGAGCTGAGAAAAATCCTGCCTTGTGAAATTTCAGTTGCATTTATATGGCTCAAATTCAGAAGGAACAATTCAATTTAGCATTTAAAGGGAGGATAACTTTTGATTAAAATGATACTAATACATTGGCACAATACACACTTTCATATTCATCAATCCCCTCTTATGGAATTTTTCGTGGCTCCAATTTATTTATTGAAATTGTTCAGATGGTAGATGAATGTTTACTTAAGCTTCTTAATTAGAAAAAGTATTCACACATCAATTCAATAGTTACGGAATAAAAACTAGCGTTAGGAATATTTTGTATTTCAAATAAAATGTTTAGAAATACATGCTTTTGTAATGAAATCACTTGAGTACATCATACATGCTTCCGTTTAGGAAATTTTGAACGTATTAGATCAATAATTACATATGTTAAACAAATAGGAAAAACAACGCATGTGGCCCTAAGGAATTACTGGAAGGAAAATACTCAAGTCGGACGTTAAAATGTCGTCTTCACTAACAGAATATTTATTTATGTAATAAAGATTTAAAAATCAACTATGTAAAACGATTTTATATGTGTTTTATTGTTTGACATATTGGCCGTCCATAAACAATCATCTGCTGGCGTTGCATGTATGTATTAGTTGAACAGAAGTATAATTTTTACCATAATTGTATTGAATTATGCATATTTTAGCATCAGATAAGTCGTAAACACGTTTCATATAACAGTAAGTTATACTAACAATGTATAAAAATGATAAAAATATAAAATAATGAAATAAATCCAGCAATGTTGAAAAATAAATTCAAAACCCACGTTCAGTTTACAGCATTTGTAACTCCCTCTTTGCACCAAACTTTGTTCAACAAATTTGAACGTTTGCAAGTTCTTCTATTAAATGCATGTTAAGTGGATAGCTCTACTGTTTGCTACAATAATACACTGCTGCAATCTGTGAGGTCTGCCTTTTACGTATTTTATTTTAAATCACTTGTCTAGCACAGACTTCTCTGTGCGTAATGTTTCTAGTGGTATCGTGCAAATGAAACTAATATTTATTCCAACGGCACTTGAATAGAAGATGAAGTTCAAATTGATTGTTAAAGGTACAGAAATGGGTATTTCAAGACAAGACAAATTATAGGTGTAAATTTTTACACGTGTTACGTACACGTGCAATAATTCTTATTTATCATGCTTTTTCAAAGAATTGGTGGTCAATGTCAGCACATTTAGAATTTTCGGTTGTTTCATCTTTGGTTTCTCGATCACATTCGCAAAGTTTGCGTAGGAACTCAAGCTACTTCTCAGCCTCTCACGTTGTCGGGAGTCGGGGGTAATGGTGCCCCCGCCACCTGAATGGTCAGCAGATGTAGGAGGGAGGAATGCAACGTGTCGTTGACGTGTGGGAGGAAGATGATAAAGTGAAAAATGAACGGAAGTATTAGCAAGGAATACGATATGATAAAGTATACTGTGGAACATTTGTCCTTTAATGGATGAAATGAGCGGAAGTAATGTGAAGGTTGCACTTCAAGCTGAAAAGTATTTGAACCCTCGGAATGTGATCTCGAGTTTCCAGGTTAAAATTAACGTAGGCCGCGTTATCAGATGGTCGTTGAATGCTCATTCTACTTGTACAAACGTGAGGAAAATTCAGTTTTTAAAGCAAAAAATAATTGTAACTAGATATGCGTTACCTGTAAATGCACTCTTCTCAACGCTGCACAATAAATATTTCAGTATATGAGTAAATAGGTCCATCATTTCATTTGTGTTTCTGCATGTTGATAGAAATGAGCAATTGCCTAGGACTTCGATAAAGTGCACAAACATGTACATAGACGACACTAACTAATTTAAACATATCGTTATTCTGCACTGCAGTGAGTATACACATCAGCAAGTTATTTCAATTGATTCGGGGATTAATGTTTAAAATGAAATAACGAAATCCAAAAAATTAATTGAATCATAGTAATTTGAAGCGATATCTTCACGAGACTAGTCCTAGGATGACAGCCAGCAAGATTGGAGGTTAATTAATCGAAAGGATGTATTGCTACGCGACTTCTCGGAAATTCAAAGCTGAAATCCAAGATTTAGTTCAGTGATATCGGGTCTTAATTGGAGGAGTTCAGGTTCACTTCCCCAGGCAGAGCAGTGAGAGTTGTCTGGCGTAGTATTATTTTAAAGAGAAATAACTTGTTTTCAGAGACTCGGGTATTGAAATTTGAAATTTGACATTATTGTTAATAAAAGTATATTTATGGAGACTTGATAGGGAAACTTGTCGCCCACTTAGGAAGATTTGGAAGTTATCCTATATTGTTCGGGAAGACTTGCATGAAATGTAGCTGAATATATAATATAAAAGTATTTAATTCACTTTTGAACTGAAAGGAAATTGTTGTACCTGTTTCGAATTTGTAAGTTTGAATATCCTACACCTCAAGGCCCCAAAGCAATGTATTGTAGCCTTAATTTAACAATCATAAGGGTTATAAAGTAATGTATTGCAGCTCCAATATAGTGACTATAAAGGCATTAAAGTAAAGAACGTAGCCGTAAGTTATTTGTAATGATGCAGCTGCATTTATATTTTTCCTTCGTTCCATACCAAGTGCCTCAAATAAAACAAAAAATTAATTATAAGTGCGTTTGAGGAGTGAATTTCATTTCATTCATTCGTTAGAATTCTCTTATTAATGCCATTATTTCAATGTATAGTAAATCTCATAAATATCTAACGTGTTTTTTCATGCATTTGGTGTTCATACGCCAGCTACTCATCCGTCCTCCTCACCATACAAGTTCGAGAATGAAAAGAAGCTTTTTTTCAAGTATGATGCTCATCATGAGCTTTCAATTATGTTCTCGTATCAATACCTATTTTTTATTAATGTTTTCAAAGTGAATACGTACTACATAATTTATAATGTGAAATAATTCATCAGTAGCCCAGGGCTAGCATGCATATATAGGGATAACATAGATCCTATGTTAGGTTAATATGCTACACTTGTTTTCAGGTACTGCAATGCATCTTAGTAACGCAACGCTTTTATGAATCTATCTAGGATTAAAAAATTCGATCGTAACATTTACCAATAATTCACTAGTTACAATCATTACACGTTATTTCTGTAAATCTATGAGCAAAATCTTGCAGATTTCGCTAATGTTCAGGAACTTCTTTGGGCTTAGTTATTATAGTTTATTGTTTTTTTTATCGTATATGAACAGCGTAGTGCCTAACCGTGGTCTTACATGAATGATTTTGTACCTTTCCTTTTATTGTTTTTTTGTCTCATTTATGCCAGCTACAGCAGTTTGCGCAAACTGAGGCCTCATAATTTTATGTTTTTGAAGCTGTATAAAAGCAGCTCAAGAAACACAGGGCAAATGCTCAACTTTTAATTATTCTATTGTGATGATGGCTAATCTAGAACGGAAATGGTTGAACCCTAAATGTCATGATACCACCAATAACCAGGATAGCACAACTTAGTTTGATTACAGCAGGACAGCAAAAACTGGAGTCCGAGAATCCCTTTCTTATTCATTGAGTGATGCTAGTTTTTGTACGGCAAGACAAGCTACTTAGAGGAAAATGTTGACGTCTGTCGAGTGCTCTACGTCATTTGATTGGCCATCATTGTGTAGCTCGGACCCTGATAGCACATGTTGTGTGAGCCGGTAAACTAGAAAAGAAGGTAAACTAATGCGAATTCAAAAGGACAGTGACCGAGATCTACGGCACGAGGCCGAGGCTGGTGACGTCACACAAGGAAGGCCCAAGCGCGAGGTGGTCGATAGCGGGAGACCTGCTGCAGTGATAGCTTCTTCTTACGGCCAGCTGGTCAATGCGTCAGGTCATAACCAGTGGTGGCAGATAATGATAGAAAAAATTACGATACGAATAATAATAATGTCACTAAAAATAGAATAAAGGTTATTACATTATTCATACCTACAATTAATATGGTTTTATTTATTTATTTTGTCTTTTAGTGCTCCAATTGCTGTTCCTACCACTGTACTGACTATACCCATTTCAATAATATTTTTGGCATTGTGTGTTATAATTTCTATGGTATTATCAATAATTGAAAGTTGCATTAGCAAGCTTTGTTACCCCGTTGAAGAGTGACTCAGTAAAAGGACTCTCTCATTTCTACTGACAATCTCTGCAAGTTTTTTTTTTTGGATGTCAGAATGGAGTACAATTTCTCTCAAATCGATGTCCAGACTCTGTGGAACTTAATTGACTTCATCAGAAAAAGTCTGTAAACACAGGGAGTTTGGATCACAAGAAGGGCTCATGAGACAAAAACAAAATCTCAAGACCAAAATCCAGAAGCATCAAGAGACTGATGTTCAACGAGAAAACAAAAAAAAACGTATATTTCCAATAAAGTTGGTACATAAGAAATGTAACAGCATTGGTTTTTAAAAATGCCTTATCATAAAATCCTTAAGTGGTAGGTATTCTATGCGTAGTATCATAGATGATAGAACAGCAATACCTACGGGTATACGTCAACATTAACATCACGCAGTGAACGTTAAATATGCATGGGGAAACAAATGAAACTTCGCTTTTTCAATTATGACTTAAGAGGTAATCATTGGTGATACATATAAATTCTGACGTGGTAGGTATTATACGCATTATTAGGTGATAAGCGAAATATTTTCTTTAGGTACAGCTTAGACTTGACATCATTACATTTAACAGAATTGGATGTTTAACATCCGAGAAAGACCCAAAAAGGAAAATTATGAGAGCGAAAACTTAAAACATAAAGTTGTGAT